>DWJK01000055.1:0-32486 GCA_018248815.1 Croniades pieria auraria
CTCGAAAGAAAAAAGTTAATTTTTATATGGTTACGCCAAGTTCATTACCAGTTAGACAGAGAGCACCGAATATCAAATGTCTCTAAGCTTGCAAACGTAACGTGTTTCTTTTACTTTCAGCATTCCCTTCACAGACACGTTATTTTATAGCGTCTATTTTGGTGTTCAGTCTATAAAAGTCATGATACGTTCTTCAATAATTCTAAATGTTTATATGTTATGTGTAATAATAATAATGATTTCAGGATATTTCAACACACGATTATCTGATCCCAAAGTAGGTTCCAAGAGAGCCTGTGTTCTGTTGACCAGACTGATAAATTACATATGTATATATATATAATTACATATGTATATACATATATATATATATATATATATATTCTTATACGTATTCATATATACTTACATACACATGTTTTTATTTACTTCCAATAACAGAATAAATAGTTGTGCTTATAAAAATAGGGTACATCAGTCATATAAGAGCTCAACACCGTAGCTAATACATATGAAGTTTAGTCGCCGTAGTCGAAACCTGGTAGGATGCCATCATCATCATTCTTGTGCTTATCAAACAAATATTTGACCTAGCTGGGATTCGAACTCCCGACCCTAGCCTCAGCAGTCAAGTTCACTAACTACTGGATGCGCTGACCAGTCATACATAATTTATGTATGGTAACATAGTTAAAAGGCAGTTACACTGTTATTGGTGTAAAACGTCATTTTTATAAATGTGTTCCGCTAACTCAATTACAGCAGTTCACAAGAAACTCGTGTTTACAGTCATTAATCGGCACGAGTGTACATTGATCGATGGGTAGCTATAATATCCACCCGGCTTTGTCTGTCCTTGCTTGGACCATTCCATTCACTCAATAATGTCATACCATCACGTTCAGATACCATACGCGTTACGCAGAGAGCAGCATAAACCAAATATCTTGTTAAATTTCTTTATCAAAGCGCGTGAGATTCTTGGACAGTTTTGAAATATGTATCAGGTATGTGATAAGACAATTCGTATATTTTTTTATTTTGTAGGCTCGCGTTTGGTCCTAATATCGTTTGATAATAAGCGAGATGTGTTCTAGGACGTAGGACCTATTCACTCTTGTCTTGAATCGATCCAGGTTGTACGTATCGGGAAAAAAGACATGGACAGGAAGTTCCATTCTTTCGCAGTCTGAAAAAAATTAATATACATATTTTAATTTTTTCTCTAGTAAAAATTCTTAATAATGACTCGGTTAAATCTCGACAATAGACTCACCATCTATTCCATGGTGGGACGTAAACATTACTGGTGAGACGTGGGAGTGTAATACATTCCCCTGCCTACCACTACAAGGATTACGGCCGTTAAGTTACGTTTTTTCTACACAAAGTAAAGTTCTTTACAAAGTATATTTCTATATATGTTTCTGTCTATATAAATCTTAGCAACATAATTATAGAGCATGTAACAAGGATAAATAAAGTAGATCTGCTGTGACTCCAATTTAAATACTCCGTCAATGACAGCCCAGCGCTGATCTAACAGTAAATACACCTTGTCTATGATTGATCAAGTTTAAATATAACATTAGGGTCGTGATGGATTATGTATCTCGGCGTTATAAATAAATTTAATGCTAAGGAAACAGCACTCGTTTCTGTTATAAAAGGACGACCTTTAAAACTACTCATTTTAAAGCTTCATACAGATAAACCTCAAAATCATTATTATAAATGAATGTTTGGACGGTTGTTCACCAATGTTTCTGTGCTTTGGAGAGGATGTTTAAGAGGCGTTCGGCCGGTTTGTGTATAGGCCGATTTCGTACGTCTTAGAAAATGTAATGAGGAAGTATCTTAAAACTTAACGAAATACAACAATACGCCTATAATCCCCATAGAGATAGGCAGAGGAGTGTAGTACACTCCCACGTTATACCAGTTAAGTTTACGTCCTTTCTTGGAACAAGGGGTGGGCCTATTCCCATACATTTCCAGTATCTTAAGGAGTTCTGATATTCTGATGTTCTTGAAGTTATAGAAAATTGTAGTTTTATCTCAAAAATCTTAGGTCGCTTAGTTTAACTTAAGATTTTAATTGGAGATTAAAATTTAAATAAATAATTAACTCCATGTAAGTTTATTGACGCAGTAACAAACTAAATCTTTCTTTTTAAAAACGTGTTGATCCAGTAATCAGTAAACGTACCACTGAGCCGGGGGTCGTCTCTTCGAATCCCGCCCAAAACAATTCACTTTTACATACATATATGTTTTCATAGTAAATTTTATGAGTGACGGTCCTGCAGCATCTGAGACATAACTTGACAGATCATACCCTCAGACCGAGCAATCTGTGTCAAGAGCGAACTTGTCGCTGTCCCATGAATTTAAACACCACTGTACACCATAACGTAACGGAATAAAGTCCAATTTCCCTCAACATGGCCTAAGAGGTTAGCTCTCATCACTTATCTCAATTATAAACTCTATTTGAGCACAGTAAAGTCCCGATTTCTTTGCTGTTGCGAGATAAATAAATCTTTGCACTCGATTGTGGACGTGTTTAGAATATAAACATTGTTGCCGGTGATCCATTGGCGAGACAATTCGGTAGCTTGGCGTTAACCCGACAAGTCAAAGACGAAAAGTGGTGATGGCAAGTTAAAAATATAGCGATCTCTCCTACTAACTCGACAAGTCTTCGGCATGTTATAAAATTCAGTACTCAAAAGATGCGATAAATGATTGTTATTATTACATAATCACACCCGTTCCCTTTCTGGGTATTCAGAGAGCACTGAGTGCCAAATATCTTTATACTTAAAAATCGGACGCTCTTGTCATCCATCACTAATCACAGACGATAAAAAATACATGAGTAAAATTAATTAGTCAATAGAGGTTAACCCGAAACGCTTAGTTAAAGAGTGATTATTATTATTATATAATCGCGTCTGCTTTGCTACACAACAGGCAGAGAGTACAATGTGCCAAATATCTCAATCCTTATAGACCTGACATGTGTCTCCTACAATATTGTTACTCCGTGATCTCGCCAATGGATCACCACGTCAAAATACATAATAACACAGCACATAAGCGGATAGTTTAGCGCTTTGTCCACGTATTTAGGGTATGCGTGCCGCGGCTTAAATACGTTTCATAATGGAATACATAAATACTGTCGCTGTATCATTTATATATCCTTCAACCTGTCAGCTAAGTTACATCAAAAGTACACAACATCACGGCTGCATTTCTCCGAAGAATCAGACAGAGGTGTATAATCCACTCCTACGTTCCACCAGTTATATTATATGCCCCAGAAGAGAGATTGAGCCTATTGCCGTACACCGGGTAGTAATCCAAACTCCGAGCTAGAACTGGGGAATTTCAAGTTAGAAAAACCTTATAATTATATTATCAATATCCTTCAAACTGTTCGCAAAGTTATATCAATATAAGTAGCACGTATTTCAATTTTAATAAAACGCATAATAATTAGTTGGGTACGCTAATGCCGTTTGACTAATTTTGTAACAAATCGAACTTCTCACATAGAAATATTTATTTTAACTTCAAACAGTCTCGTTCTAGGTTTATTCAGCTTTATAATGTATATTTATTAATAGTAATATAATATTAATTGTAATTATTAAGTCGTCCGTGCGGTCTTGCACGTCATGATTTTAAAACTCCTGTAACGTGCACGAATTCAACATCGACATATTGCGAATTTTAAGAAAGAAAATAGGTTTCGAAATTATTTTTTTTATGAGCAACTGTTTTCTATTTAGTTTTTTTTTTTTTTCTCACGAAATTTTCTAAGCGTTAAAATGTTTATTGTATATAAAATTTTATTCAAATACCTATTGGTCATGAACCACGTAGATTATATTATTTTAAATCCAAAAAAGGTAGATATCGATTAATTTTATTACCCATCTTTATGAGACCTTTCGGTAAATAGTATGAAAAATAAGCTTTAAATTTTTTTTTTTTTAAATTTTATTGCACGGGCATATAATTTTTTAAACTGTCAATATTGATTTATTTATTTTAATACATTCATACATTTACACAGACAAGATTCAAGCTACTCGTAATATTTATTTAAAAATGTTTGATTCGAAAAAAAATATATTTATGGCATACCAAAAGAATAGACAAGCCGAATTTAAAAAAAATCAATCAAACTTCTTTTCCACTGAGCTAATATCATTTAAAACATAAACAGAGCTAATTTTAATCCGTTAAAGCATGCGCGCACGCCGCTTAGGGTAAAGGTCGTCACAGACGGAGCTATACGACGTAACATCACGCCTGTAATCCCCCAAGGAGTAGACAAAGGAGTGTTGTGCACTCTCACGTTTCAACAGTTACTTTTATGTCCCATGGAATAGGTGGTGAACCTATTGCCATGCATTGGGCACTGGGAAATTTCTACTATAAAATCCAAGGTAGAAAAGTCCAATATTACGCGATCCTGCACTCGAACCCAGGACTTTAATAAGGAGCTATAATGTATGTTAATATGCTATACTACTCGTACAAAGTACCTCAGAAGATATAAGATAGATATAGATATAATATACGAGTACGTCTTTGCGCTTGATATCCGTGCAGTAATGTTTTGCTATATCTTGACATATCTGTTTTCATGTTTTGACGACGACTTTTATATTATAGTTACGGTCATATCAGTGAACGGTCACTTAAGCGTTACTACAGAAAATATTTTGTAATATATCGCAATACGCCTTGCTATAACATGTACAATATCTTCATCTGTAAAGGCCCTAATACGCGGGGTATTATGAGAGAAATCTGAAATGAGACGTAGTGACATGCAAATGACCTTTAATAGTCCCAGCCGGTGACCGCATGGAAGTCGCCCGATATAATTTACATTCATTAACATCTATAAACCTATCTAACAATGGTCGAAATTGATTAAGCCGATGTTAAATAGCTTTGAAAGTTTCTCAATTTTGAAGCTAGTAAGCGAATGTATCTTTTACGAAAAGTTAAAAAAAAATGGACGATGTCTATGGTCTCCTGTGTTCTTTTTTATGATTGAAGTTTTAAAAAAAATGGCACAAAGTCATAGGTATTTAAATAGTTTAAGACACGTTCCATTCGAAATTCAAATACAAACTTTTTTCACGTAGGTAACATTATTCTATGTTATGTTATATTGCATTTGTATATTCTCGCTTGTGTTCCTCGCTTTAAGGAATCTTTTATTTATAGTAATATACAATGTTCATCCGTACATTTTTGTATGAATAACCGTATCGTTATTCAATATACCTAAAGTCAAAATATTTTGTATTTACTTATAATTTAAATAGGTATATACATTATTATCTCATTACAATATATGATGTAACGTATAGAATGTTCTAAAAATGTTCTAAAAATTTTTATCAGTATTATTTATTTTATGTAATGGCGGGTCATTTAAACGTAAAGCTAATTCCTAAATATTATGTAGAGGAATCAGTGAAAATTTGTAAAAATTCGTGAAAATTCAGTCGATTTAGTTGATTAATTTAAGTTATATTAACGAAATTTTTGTAAACCTTTTTGTCATTTCCACAAAATAATCGCAAGAAACCTTATAATTCTTTATAACCATAGACAATATTTTCTGCAAAGATATTAATTTAATCTGTAGCTAGCATCATCCCTCAACACTATTAATCCCACAAACAGATTCATAAAAGCCTCTATTATGTCGTTCGAAGCTTAAAAAAAGAACAACAATAAGTATTTTATAATTAGTTTCTAAACGCCATCAAACAATCGCTTTGTCCGAGCGCGCCCTTCGATACCAGATAGTGACGCGGCGCGGAGATGTATCGACAGATACCATAATGACGCTATTAGTGAGGTGTCGACGTAGAGCCGTGGGAGCAGGCGTGACCCACATGCACCAACTGCCTAATCATCCGTACAATTACTCTAATTCGGACAGAATTGCACGTATACCAATACTTAATTGAATCGCTGACGTAACTCAATCTGTTGCTGTTATAGAACACGTTGTTTTTGAATATCGAACTCACGATCACTTCTTACATTCGCCGGTGAGTCATCCGACCACTATTGCTATATTGACTGTTAGCCAATAGATAATCTGTACATTTTTATGATAATTCCACATTTTTATCACGTTTAATACTTTCAATGCATTAGTTGAGAGCGTCAATAAAATTGTAGCTGTATAGAAAGTTGTATAACTTAAAACATGGTGTGTGTTAACTGTTTGTAGTGTTAAAATATTGCCTTTGTTATTGGTACTTAAACTGTTATATAGGTTCAATCTTTCTCACATTAAACTTTGTTGTACAAAAGTGTAAAGTCATCGTGCACGGACAGACGAACCCTTACACTTGTCACTCAAAAAAGTTATGAACCTGCTTACGGCGTGTTTTCTTTTTTATTCGGGTAAAGTTGAGAATAAAAAAAGCTTGAGAGCGCGTGCGCAACCATTCGCGCCGGCGCGCCGCGCCGCGCTTGAAACATTCTCCCGCCAAAAAACACTACAAGTTCGGAATGCCTGACGCACTACACATTTCTCTTACGTACCGAAGCATCGCCGAACCGATGTTCAATGCGACATTTCAGTGTTTCCTCCACAATTCGTCCCAGTAAAATAGACGATTTGTTCTGTCACGATTTTTGAATTAACCAAATTTGAAGCTTGTTGGCCGAATCGTAGTTTTTGTCGCCGCCATCTTGGAAATGGATTTCATGATTTTATTTATTTAATTTATTGCTACATTTCTCTATCTTATTATTAAATTATGAATTGGCTTCATTCAGTTCACCCGCTCATTCGTGAAGAAATTGTAATTTTTACGAATCAAATCTTAACAGTTGTTTTATATTTTTTCACACAAACACGATGAAATATCTAATAAAATGATTAATGGTTGATGTGCCAGTGTTAGAGATCGGGATTACCCGCCGCAGATAAAAACGTACTTTAAAGAATTGACTTTAAACGTGTTACAATACTAACTGGGTTTTACTAATATTGAGCCTTAGATTCGCGCATAAGACATAGGTACGTTATGAAATTATCTTCGTACGTTTCGATATAAAACTAGTTATACAAACAAAACATTTGGTTAGCAGTAAAATAATAAATAATGAAATATTTCAGGAACTCAGCGTACCTAAGTAATGTAGCTATATCTCATGATTATTATTGATTATTTAAATAGAAGAATTAACAAGATAACGATTAACGTACACACATGCACACATTACCTATTACACACATGCACACGCATACATACGTATACATACGTAAGATACAATGTCAGATATTACGATAATATTCATATGTTTCACGTGCATGTTCTTTTATATTAATATTTATCATTCCGTAATGTTGCAAAAAAGTTATGCAATGATTTTTATAAACAAACTATTCAACTGATGCTCCGCTGTTTTCCTTAAACTATGTATTTTCATGCGTTTAGGGGTTTGCGATCTGCTTTTGTTGTTTTGTAAGTTTTTTGTCATTGTTCAAAGTAATCATTTTGTGTTAAATATATTATATTGATTATTATACGGGCTTAATAGGTTGTGATTACAGTACTATTTTATAGCATGGGTTTTGAAACCTCTGCCAAAACTAATATTCATTTTAATAGAAAAATTGCACCAACCTTGAACAATTTCGCATTTTTATTAATGGGAGCTATACAAACAATTAAACCGCCGTGTCTAATATTATGTGTTTTGTTAAAGATAACATCTCACAAATGGACGTGGTTGATATTGTAACTGAGGTCGGATAGTTGCCAAAGAACAATTTAAAACGCATTAATAGATATTACCGTAAGCAACAATATAACAGCGCTTCGTTACGAGCACTGAGAACGAGAGAGAGTGCTCAGATCTATATTTCACAAGAAATTCTCATAGATTTACACCTACGCAGTGCTTACATGATATTTCACAGTTGACATTTGACAGATGTCACTTAGACTCCAGTAGATATTGAAAGGAATATGTCAATCGATAGGTCATCAAAAAACATGGCGGTATATGAAAAATCTTTGTTAATTAAAAAAAGATACAGGGTACGTAAATATTTTTTTTAAATAAAAACTAAAAAATATCTGAACATGATGATATGATAATAAGATATCATCTAGAAGTAAATCCGACATCATCAGCGCAGAATTCCTAGACAGTCAGGACAGTCGTAAAATTTAACATTAATACACCAATGTAACGACACCTCACACGCTAATTGCAACTAGCAGGCAGTTGCACATGAACGCCGCTCGTAAAAAATTTATGCGTTAACTGCATACAATATTTTACTAAACATAGGTATAACACTTTATGTCGCTACCATGTTATTGATCATATACACTGCCGTCATTGGTTTCCAAGAAAAATAGCTTTATTTCTGACACCTTTCGTTATGACTGACTTTTGGTCTGAATGTCTAGCAGTAAGGTAATTTGCAATAATGTTCTTAATGACACTTCTGTTTTGTTTCAGCCGTGCAACGAGGACGAGTGCCTCCAACGCAGCCTCCCGGCTTAGCTATTCCTGGCCAGTTCGCCCTAGCCAATGGCGACCCGGCCGCCGGCCTCAATAGCCATCCCTACCTCTCCTCGTACATCTCTCTGCTGCTCCGGGCGGAACCCTACCCGACCTCGAGATACGGCCAGTGCGTCCAGCCCACCAACGTGATGGGAATAGACAATATTTGC
Organism: Croniades pieria auraria; assembly: GCA_018248815.1. Taxonomy (NCBI): domain Eukaryota; kingdom Metazoa; phylum Arthropoda; class Insecta; order Lepidoptera; family Hesperiidae; genus Croniades; species Croniades pieria. The sequence goes on from DWJK01000055.1 coordinate 8,751, forward strand.
GAACTAGCCGCGCGGCTACTGTTCTCCGCGGTGGAATGGGCGCGAAATATCCCGTTCTTTCCCGACCTCCAAGTGACGGACCAGGTCGCGCTTCTGCGGCTGGTCTGGTCGGAACTGTTCGTGCTGAACGCGTCCCAGTGTTCAATGCCTCTGCATGTGGCGCCATTGCTCGCCGCCGCTGGGCTCCACGCCTCGCCGATGGCGGCGGACCGCGTGGTGGCGTTCATGGACCACATTAGGATTTTCCAAGAGCAAGTGGAGAAGCTGAAAGCGCTCCACGTCGACTCGGCGGAGTACTCCTGTCTGAAGGCGATCGTCCTCTTTACGACAGGTAAAATTTTGGACAGTCTTTTTGGGGAAGCGAGGCTGCTGCTTTATAGGGTTGCAGGCGCTAGTGGATCGGTAACTAATTACGGGGAATTGGTAGTTTTGGTCAGAACCCATTTGGACGCGTACGCTGAAGCCACTAGGGCTCCGCAGCCGCCAGCGCCGCCCCCACCCTCGGCAGCCTCCTCCGGGTACTACTCCACTTTAGACACGTCACTTGGCGTCAACTCCTCTCTATCCTACGGCAGTTTCTTGTCACCATCTCGCTTACAACCAAGCTACACGAGCAGTCCGCGCGTGCTGGAAACGAGCTCGTCTTTCAAACTTTATGACGTTTCAAAACTAAAGTCGGATCAGGGGGGCTGACGTCACGTGCGAGGGTTATAGGCTTGTTGAAGGTGTCGGGTGATGGATGCTTTTCCACTTGATATTAGGTCCAGTTCGCGTGTTCATACGTTCCGTATATAGTCGATTCACGGTGTGGTTTAAAGACGCTAGCACGAAGCTTGTAAAGGGGTAATAACTCGCGCTCCGCCGCCCCGCCGGGGAGCGATCGACTTATTGTTCTCGATTCGGAATCGATTCAAATGTGATATATAACGAGTTGTACATTTAATGTAAAAAATCGATATTGTTAAACGAACGTCCCGCGCGTACGTTTTTAAGCTAAGCTATTTATTTATTGAAGGTGTAAATACTAATTTATTATGATTAATTAATACACGCGCGTAATTTATTACTGAATTTTCTTTGTTTCATTTTATCATCAAATATAATATTATCCCTTACAAAGATATTAAAAGCAAAAACGTCGAAAACACGCGTAGCTGTCCACACCGAACGTGTGTAGATAATTTTATAATCCAACGCGAAGATATAAGGAAACACCATTTCTCCCGCGCAATAAATTTCGCAAATGGAAAGATCGTATTTAAATATCCCGCGAGCGGCGCAAGTTGCTGTGAAACGCAATAAATTTCTCGTCTTGCTAATCGTGAGGAATATTACGCAGATTAGAAGCAACGAATGTGTGTGAGATGCAGTTTCTAGAAGCACAAGTTGCTAAATCGTAATATACTGCATTTTATAGAATGCACTTTGCATATTGACGGTGGAGTAAATGATGTTGGAAAATTCAAAAAGTTTTAAACTCGTTGCATAAATTAAACAAACATAAATTCCCTGTTATTGACAGGTACATTAGAGAATAAACCATAGTCTTCCATATTATTCTTATAGCATTAAAACCATAGCATCGTTATTTCGCACGTAGGTACCATTGCTAAGTTAAAGAACAATCGCTAGTTTTGTTCTTTTCTAGGATATAAAACAGTGACGTAATTGTAATCTTAGGCAAATAAGTCAGCATTTCGGATATATTGTATAATTGCTGAGTTAAAGAACAGCGTCTTTTCTATGACAAAAATCGATGAGGACATTAGTTCAGACGTACCAAAGCTAAGTTAAAGAATAATCTCTTTTGTATGACATAAAACCTTGACGTCACTATTTCGGTTGTACCATTGCTGAGTTTAAAGAAAAACCAAGGCTGAGTTAAACAATAACGTAATAGCTTTTCTATAACACAAATCCGTGACGTCACTATTTCGGTTGTACCATTGCTGAGTTTAAAACAACCAGTCTAACAGTCCAGTCTATGACGTAAAACGATCACTTTACGGTTTCGGATGTAACAGTATCAGTGTGTAGTGTTAGACGAATGCCGGTACATAAAACAAGTTGGAATGTTCGCGATAATCGCCTCAACTTCAGCGATAACGTCGCGCAGACAGCTTCCGATGCGTCGCGTCTGTTTCTTGGTACACACGTCGCCCTCGTTGCTACTGTGGATGCGGAGCTAGGTGCCGGTTTTTATTGGTTTTCACCGGTTCTTACCGGTTCTTACCGCGTTTTACAATAGCATTTTAATTAGTTTTTACCGAATTTATCTGAACCGAATAAATGATATTGTTTATTTAGACTTGCTTATTTTTCATTGGCCTTTGCTACATTGAACGGAAAGTGAATCTGTTAGGTTTAGCCCTTTGGATTGTAGCTAGATTCAACTGTTTTTTAAGATTTTACCACATTTTATGTAGATACAATGGTTTAATTGTACCACTTTGAATGTAAATATTGCAAGACTTTAAATGTGAGCTTTTTATACGTCTTTGATACATTTTACTCAAGTACTTTCTTTTAGTCATACCCTGTTTAGATGCTGATAAGGCAATACTTTCGTCACTCATACACACATCGACTTAATTATTACACTGGCAAATTAAACAACGACAAACTAACACTACGACAAAAAACAAACACAACGACAAATTAAACCGTTTATTCTAACATAAATCTAATTTAGTTTCCAATTGCAATTATGTATTATATTGTTTATGACATTTTTTCAATGTCACCAAGAATTTCCAATCACCATCGTATCATGTTAGTCTTCATGACACCTTCCTAAATGTCATTAAGAACAATAAAAGTCACATTTCAATAAAACAAAGAGTTCCTTAACTTCACAGTTTGAGTGGTTATTTCACGTGTATATAAAGTCTAGTCTGCGCTGAGCTGAATGAGTGGAGTTCCCGATCGAACAACGTACCCCACATTGTGTTATAAGACTTATAAGACCGTTATTCCTACATAGTTTGTTAAGGGGTTGTTTTAGTGTCCTTTCTTATGATTTAATACTTGTTGTTAAATATTAAGGGTTGGCAGTAATTAGTTGTTGGATGATCAATTGATGATACTATTGTGTGTATATTATGTATGTATATAAATATAATTACCTTTTTTTTATCAGGTGAAAACATGAATAAAAATGATGCGGTCAATTTTGACCAAAAATGTCAAGGCTAATTTGAAAGAAAAAGCGATTCTTGGTAAAAACTTAAATTTTGAATATACACGTATTCGAGTGTTTGGGGATACATTTGAAACCCTTGTTTCATAATTTCCGTATTTTTGTTCAGTGTTCGTTACTAAACTCGAACTTAAAAAACGTATGATTAAAATCATCGCTATAATGCTCTCCTTCCAATAACACTTTTATATAACAGTTAGTTACAAATCGAAACTTCATAAAAGGAGTTAGGGTTACGTTAGCTATCGCGACCAGTACGATCAACCCAATCACTGTACATTGTCATCTAGAACATTCGACGAGACTACTTTAGATCATTCCGCTAGCTTTTGCGGCTTACGGTTGCGGTTAATGCGGCTTAATTTTAAAAATGCAGTTTGGATATTATTAAATGCTGTATATATTAATAATCATGCTTATTTCTCAAACTAGCTACGACCCCGTCAAATATTGTCGTTCCTTCTAAATTCTTAAAAGTTATCTGATCACACGTCAAAATAGACACTTCCTTTAAGAAGGCAAACTTCAGTGTACTTTTAATAGATGCTGAATTTATAGCACACATACCTATGTTGTCTTTCCAATACCATGTTACCAGTAAAACGAATGGTATCTAATATGAGTATAGTTGCAGACTGCAGTATAGTGCATAATACTGAGTCCATTGATTCTAATATCAATAAAACGTAGTAATTATGTAACATCATGGCTATAATACCCAAAGGGATAGACAGAGAGTGTAATACACTCTCTGGTTTTAACAGTCACGTTTACGTTCCACCATGGAATAGGTGGTGAGCCTATTGCCAAACGCCGGGCATAAATCCAGACTCCGCGCTGCTACCAAACATTTCTTCAAGAAAATCTAAATTATCTTATGTTTTTTATAGGTTTTTTATGTAACTTTTGGTCAGACAGAACCATTATTTTTAAAGTAAACTTAACCGTTTATTGCCAGTAATAATGATAGATCGTCATTTCAAACAACGACGGATCATAGTTTATTCGAGTATACACGCCGAGTTACATTAATACATTACAAATAATTGCACAAGAACACATGTCAGTCAGACTTTTAAATTATTATAATTTAGTGTTAGTCTTAAATATAAAATTTCGAATATTTTCAGCAATAATTTTCAACGATAAAATTTTAAATTCAAATATTCAATCAAATCCAAATCGAATAATTTAAGTTACATTTAATACACTTTAATTTAAATTATAATTGTGTTGTGGTAATTTGGGAATTCGAAAATAGGTTTATACAGGCAACACTGACCGTGTTCATAAATATGTGTCTATAATACCGCAGTGACATGGCTGTAGTTCGCTAACTCAAACGGTAATGTTCTGAATGTTGTGCAGGTACAGAGAGAGCTCCTGTTACACTGGACGTTAGTTGTGCGCCTGAAGATACTATGAATATGCAATGGCAATAAATGTAGTTTTATCCGCGCCTGGCAACTTTCTCCTCTGTAGCCAACTCCATGTACACTGAGCAACAAAAATTGCGCAATAGATTATATGGCTTATTCTAATGTCGACTTTATTGGGACTAGCATAAACCGCGTTATTTAAGTATTGTGGCACTCACTGTATCGTCTACTCTACTCAGTGTGGATCTATCCCTGATTGGTGATTATGAAACTATCAAATTTGTTTAACAATGTCATGTCTATGTATTCGTCGGTTGATACAATTTGAGATAAATTTGGTCTTTATAAGGGCATTAAGGTTTGTAATTTTAAAATTACAGATAAATTCTAACTTCTTTACGTGTCTTAAGCATGTTGTGTAGTATAGAATGTACGTGCCTTTATAAGAATAAAACTCAAATACGCCCAATAAACACAAATTATTAGATCCTTAAAAGCGAAAAGATTAAGAATATCGATCTATTTCAATAACTTACATAAATTGTTGATTTAAAATACAACGTGTAAATAAATTATTACGAAAAGTATTTTACAAGTGTCATAATATTTTCTAGCGGTAAAACTGCGACAGATTAAAAACAACGCTCGGATACTTGTATGAAATTCTCAACTATAAATTCGCTAATTATTACCCGTCCCCGTGTGGTCCGCATCTCCGCGCGAGGCAGAGACGAATGTATCCGCTTTCACGGCAAATATAGCGCCATTAATGTTTCAGAGACAAGAGGTGTCAGACCATTTGTTTTACGTCAGCTGTAGATTAAATAATTACGTTGATTGTGACGTACGTGAATGCATTTTAATTTATTTGTAAACCTGCTATATTTTTTGTGTACATAACGTACGAAATAAAACAAGTCGTCGTAATAGTTATTATTAATCACTTGCACATTATTATTAAAATTTATAGTTGAATTTTAATATTGTTCGAAACGCTTTTTGAAAACAAGAAATTGCGTTACTTAATAGTGCAAGTCTGAACTTTTGTTTTGATTTAGCTATATAACTTCGACTTACTTGTTTATTAATCTATTTTCTTTGTCTTATTATTATTATATCATTAAGCCATGTCCCTTACAGGGTGGACAGCGTACGACTGCCCGATATCTTTAATCTGACTGAATTAAGATGTTTCGTCTACATTTAAATTCTATACAGTAAATATTTTTACTTCGAGAACTACCTATTTTTTAACACTTCATTTGCACACCTCATTTTCATTGTAACAAAACGGACACGTATCCGAACATAACAGGCGTGACTAGGCGTAAATTTACTTACACACAACGCATGTAAACTTGAATTTCATAATGGCGCGTGGAGTCATTTATTTTCGACCTTAACACTTACGAAATACGAATCATTAAACGTCTGAAAATGAAATGGATGTAATGTATACTGTCCGCGATTCAATAGACGTCTATCCGATGAGCTTCATTGAATCTCATACGTTAAGATGCACTGAGAAATTCACTGGAGCCCGTAGTATGGGAACTTTTCTGTGAGGTCTTCAATATCAAACTCGATAATGTTCACAACTGGAGTGTATGGAATAATGTACAATCAACGTCGCCTCAATAAAACTGTTGAGATTTTCGTTTATTGTGGATAAAAGAGGTTCAGTATGGTAATTCTTATCTTCGAGCCTAGAATGGGCCAATAAAGTTTATATTGTTAGTAAAATCGGATATAGCCAATGAAGATTTTAGTTTTATTGCTCAACAATGACATGAGTACGTCGGTAAAAGTTTTAGGTTATCTTTGTCATAAACATGACGGATACTAGTGTAAAAGCGTAATCAGATTTATCGCGTGGATAAGAATGGATGATTGTGGATGATTTCTTCAACTGATACAGGATATAAGTTGGAATCTGAAAATGATATTACATTATCCAAATTTCTAGGCAAAAGAATTTGTACAAGAAATTTATATGGCCGCGAGCGGAATCCTTCAGGGGGCTATTGTGTGGAAGTTGCCAAATATCGGCTATCTCTGTCACTCGTACGGTACTGTGCGGTAGTGTGAGCGGGTGGTGCAGGTATGTGTTGTTCCCGTAACGGTACAGAGTTCGTGACGACGAACTGCGGGGCGAGTCACGATTTTGAAAAAGTGTTGGACGCTCGGGAACCGCGTCCCTGCGTTCCGAACTCGGGATGCCGCACGAGTTACGGGCGTTTGGTCGCTACTTATTATAATTAACACATCTATTAAAATACTGTCACATGTTAAGACATCATCTGTCTATACAAAATACCCCACATAATAAAAGATATTAATAATAAAACAGACACAAATACCATAATAAGCCGCCGTTCATTCGTCATCATCTTCATTATCAGCCTGCTCCCGTCCATTGTTAGACATAGGCCTTTCCAATAGCACGCCACTGAGCTCGATCTTCAGTTATTAAATATTAATAATTTAATTACCCTTCGCTACGCCGTAGGCGACTAAAGAGGCTAAAGATTATATAAAAATGGATTCAAGTAATTCTATTCTATAATGTTTACTGATCTGCTTAAGCGTTTATAAACGCAAGAGATTTTAATAACATGTGTTCCTAATGTCATTATGTATGTTCATGATTTTTGTTTTACTGTTTAGAGCTATCCAAGGACTCCTAACTTACAGACTTATCATCAACTAAGTCATATATAATAATTAATGACTCGTAAAAACTTGAACTTCATTAGATTTTTCAACCCATTTACCGTTTTATTGGATACTTTAAGTATGAGAAAGGGTGGGCTAGGCTATAAGAGTCCCATTACACTACACCTTCACAAAGCTTGGGCCATACTAAATCAAGTTGCTCCAGTGCGAATTAGCAGAGATATAAGCAGTATACGAAGTATTAAACTAAAATCGCTGTGATCTTATAACTTGTACCGCTGTCCTGCATAATGTGGACATCGTACCTCATGCAGTACACTGCAGTCCTTTATTTTAAAGCTGCTTCCTAACTACAGCTTGAAGATAAATTATTTTGACATTTCAGTATTACTAATAGCATTACATTGGACGTGGTTGAATTTAATATTTCTTTTCCCACGCGTGGGCACAGATATATCCAAATTACAATATATTCTTCCATTCGTGTCATCGACAATAAAATTCGCAGTCTATTCCAGTAACTGCTAGGCGTAAAGATATCAGTTAAATTGGCAAATAAATTAGGAATTGATATTTAAATGACGTTTTGACGATAAATAATTAATTTATTTAAATGTTAGGCGAATATGTAGAGAATTGTAAAACATACGATAGAAATTTTGATCGTACTGTGAAATAACTGCAGATATCTTGATTTTGTAGTTCAGTTTGTCATTCCGGGTGTCTGGTTGAACTATTGATTTCAGACTTTCCAATTTAAAAAGTTAATTGCATTTTTTAACATTATAATATAATTTGCTATAACAACATTAACAGGAGACGTTAGAGATTTTCAAAATATTCTTCGAGGTGTGTTTAGTCTGCCAAATCGCACCTGGTCAGCATGACAGCCTGTGACATCAACCCTTGATTTGAAAGGAGACTCGTGAGACACGTGACGCGTGAGACAGAAAAGAATTCTTCTAATAAAATATGACGATTTTGTACGTATTTCCTCCGTAAAGTAATTTGGAGATTCTTCCTACAATAATGTAGAATAATTAATATTAAAACATACTGATTTTGTGGGTTTGTGTTGTAAAATAAATTGTTGGATAAGTCACTGTAAATATTTCAAAGACAAAGCAGAACTGTTCGTGGACATGATCCCAGACAAAGTATTTAAAAAATGATTTGGCGTTGATGAATAAAAATATTATAATAAAACATGATTACTTTAATTGAAATTTGCAGCAACTGTGATTGCAAATACTCTTTTAAATATAATGCTATCTTTTATAATTGCGAAGAATGGTTAATATTAAAATATCATTTCACGATTACCGTTTAATTCAGCAGATGTTATTCTACAGCTCTCTGGTTGTTGTCCATGACAAGTCGTTTTAGTACAAAAACTACAATAAGTTGAGATTAAATTCGCGCATTGTATGTCGATAACCTATTCTCAAGTTTTCTTGTGTCCACAATCACCGCCCATTGTGGGTTCATTACTTGCAAGTTTTTTTAAATCTTACTTTGACGATTTTCTAAGCTTTGTTCCAATTTTGCTGACTGGACACATTTTAAGAATCGTTTAACGGAAGTACGCTGACAATTTGAAGATTTTTTTTCGAACCTCTAGCTAACTTTATGGTCTGTGTCTATGTCCGGTACATTTTATGTAATACAGAATCTATATTATAACAAGTAAAAATGTACCTCTCCTGTATATATACATGCTCCGAATCTTATTTATTTTAGACCTTAAAAAAATAATGAGTCGATCAAAATGTTATGTTAGTTATTTGTAAGTGTAGAAAAATGGGTATTTAATACATATCGGTGTGTGCGTATCCCTTGAACATAACACCTTTTTACCATCGCTCTATTCATTTTTAGACGTGTTTCAAGAAACTTAGAAAGGAGAAGATACATAGAACAAAGCTTTCATCTATTTTATGAAAAAGACAAGAAAAATACCATCATGCACTCATGTTTTAAATTGTAGTTGGCAACCCTTCGCAAAAAAAAATAACTTGTTAATGGTCACGATAAATGAACTTGGATGACTATTAGTATTTACTAAAGTCAAAATGGAATGTAACAAAATGTCTGTTACACGCATATTGGGAACAAATTGTTTTTTTCTTTGGCAAATCATGTTCTGGTTGATTTTGGGTCGAGCATCGGACGTACGGATACAATTTATTATTTCTTGATTCTTTTTGTTTATTTTTTCATAATCTACAATTTTAAAAATGATGAACAATAATGAGTTTAAAACATTATCTTTGCTTCGCATAAAATAGAAAATAAAAGCAATGTTACATAAAGTAAGTTTTTCAATAACACAATTTAATTAAAAATAAATTACAAATAAATATAATACACTACAAACTAAAAAATCTAGAATCGTTCATTAAAAATATTTCTCTATAAAAAAGTAAAACGCATAGACAATGGTCACACACCCACAGATAAACAAAAAAAAAACAAAAGACGTCGCACGTAAAATTTTCACTATCGTATATTTAAGGTGTTTTGGCGCCAAATAAAGCAATAAACAATATTGATATTGAAACCAACACATGAGGTGTCAAAATTGCGGATCACAGATGCGGCGCGGGGTCACATGTTGCATTGTTGTATTAATAAAAAAGAAAAGAAACAAATATGACGAAAATTGAAATTTCGCCGATTGGAAGCGTCACCCTCTTCGCGGCGCGTGTCAAATGAACAAATACAGAAATTCTCTTTACTCATATTGGAAAATGTGTTTTATTTATTGAGTGAGACAATGCAATTTCCACGGTACGAACGTTTGACATGCGTAATTCCAAAAGGTCGTAGGTACATACTAAAATACGCAATTTTAAACTGTTCAGCGTGGGGTTAGAGTAGCTTTTCAAATGCTTAATAGTTCTTAACCCTGAGCGGTTGATGTGGTAATATTAATCAGTGCGATAAGTGTCGGGTGTAGGGGTTAGAGATAGTCTTGTTCGGGATTACGTTTGTCCGTTTGCCTGTTTATCTGATGACGTCACGAGAGGGGTTACACGTGGCTCGATCCTTGTCGGATGGCCGCCTGCGAAGAAATTTGCATTTGGGATTGTAACTTTTGGTCCATTCCAAAAGTTTCGTAGATACCCGTAAAGTTATATCTTTTGTTAAAAACTCAACAGTGAAAAAATCTTTTATCAGTATCAATGTTACATCGAGTTTTTAAATTTATTACTTCTGCCATCATAACTATAAGTCAACTAATGTAGCCAGCATTAAATAATCATATTCCATAGAAACTTGATATTCAAAGATTGATCAATAAAATATGTGTAAATAGAAAATAGACAATTAAAAGTGCATACTTATTAACAAGACTAGCAACACTTTTTTATATTTCTCTAGTCCTTAATTTTTAAAAAGGAAATCCTGTCTTGTTAAGGTTTACCAATATTAATAATTATAAATAGATTTTTATCTGTGTATTTAAGACCTGCCGATTCACCGCTATTCGCCTGTCGTGATTTACCGTTAATGTATGTTGTTTTATATTTTGAACTCTATTTTAAGAACAATAAGGCTTATTATCATTTAAATAATATTTTGAAAGTACATTAGCAAACACCAGACCGCATTCATGTATCTATAAAATATATTTTAAGCGAAACTATTCAGTGCTGAAATATTTCCTTAAAATACATATGTATATGTCTCAAGACAAGAGTGAAAAGGCACTTTCAACACTTTTCTCGACTACATCTCATATTCAGGTTAAGCTTGTGGTCAAATTCTACACAATTCCTTAAAAAAAGACAATTATAATAATGAAAAATATGCTATGATGTATGGACTGGTATAACACATACATACGTACATGGTTTCGAAATAGCCCAATTAGTATCGAACCTATGCAAGATTCTTCTTCATGGGCTCGTGTTGCTTCCAAGAAGGTCACGTCCAATCAAGTAGTTCAGTAGTTAGTTCATTTAATAAAAAGGGTTTTTTTTTTATTCAAAGTTAACGTAATTCTATCACATTAAGAGATCCAATACAACAAATTTCATATAATGAAAACTTTCAATATAACAAATATATCATTTTTATTTCTTTATAAACTTCTCCAATCACATCGCAATAAACCAATTACATTTAATGAATTCCATTAATTATAACATTCAAATTAAATACGATGATTTTGTTAATTATAAATGAATTGAAACATTTTGCTGCCGATAAAAGTATTCTTCAATCATAATATTGTATTTCATACGTCGTCTAGACAAAATGAAAATATAATTTTTATGTTTCCAGAATATTTTAAACACGTTTTTTTTAATACTTCTATAATATATCTGTGACTTTATTGTCTCTCAATGTCTTCTTATTCTTTCTATTCAGTCGTAATATATGTACGCATTTCCATTGATAATTCTTGTTTGGATAATTAGTATTTTCAAATCATCTTTTGAATTAATCTCACTTTTTAAATGTCATTCTGTTTCCACGGTTATGTTACCAGTCATAACTTTTTTATCTATGTATTTCCATATTCATGATAATTATTATTAATTTAATAGTAAAATATTTCAATATTATTTTTGCTTTGTGCTCTTTGCAACTCACCCGCTGTCGGTGTTCATCAGTGAGATGGGGTGGCGGGGGTTAAAGATTAGGAGGCGAGCCGCGACGCCTATAAACAACATCTGCGCCCGCCATTGTCCAACCACGCACCCCCGGGACTCGGGACGCCAGTTTTAATCCGAGTATGCGTTTTCATTTGATATTTGAGTTTGATCAATAATACTCGTTTTTTGTTTGCCTATAAGCATATATAGAAATTTTGAACATTTACACATTAGGTCTGCCAGGGTAGAGATATTTGGCATTTCTCTCTGACTACCGCGTACTCATAAGTGGCCCTGGCGTGATGACATACTTCTTCTACATTCTCTCTCTTAAACATTTAAAGTGTGTTTGTGGGTTTGTAGTAACACATTGCATGAGTAAACCAAAATGTTATATGATTGAGCGTTTAATGAGGTTTAAGGTTTTCATTCACGGATGGAGCTATAATATACATTAATATATTATGCTATAATATATATTATAGCAAACTGCTACAGTCGGTAATTACACTAATATAATATTTACATTTGCGGTCAGTATAGAAAATGACGCAGAAATATGTCATGCTATCTCGAGATATATCTTGCTGTATTTTGTTCACATATTTTGACAACGTAAGAAAGATATGCTATGCTATACATTAATAGCTATGTGTGCGGTCACTGGAGCTATACTATAGAAAATATATTAGAGTATAATAACTCAAAAACTCTGTCTCTCAGAAAACAGTTGAGAAAAATTATAATCATAATTACTGTTTTCTGAAAGATAGTGTTTTTGACATATTACGCTCTAGTCGCAAATGAGCCTGGCCATAATTTATATTATAGCTCCGTCTGCGGCGACCTGTATAATAATTTTATGTATAACTCAATCACAGTTAAAACAATGGCCAATAAAATATTCAATAAAATTTATCGGGTTCACGGTGTTGGCGGTGCGTCGAATTGTTTGATATGTATTCCTACTGTATATTTACAGTGGATACAAATATTTTATTTTATTATAATGCAATAAAATTAATAACGTGTGAGAACGGGGACAGATTCTTTAAACGATTATAATATGTTGTTGCCAAACAACCAATGCTTGGATATTAAATCGCTGTCCTGGCATATGTTTATTTTTTCCATCTAACAGTTTGGTTTTGCTAAATGTTATATTATTAATTAAATATTCAATTTCATTAATATTTAAAGTGCAATTCATGGCATTGAAGTTAAAGTTATATATTTATGTACATATATGACAATGTTTTAAGTTTTCGCTAATAAAAAATACTTGATGTCATTCCCTGAAATGGATCGGTAAGAATAAAGATATTTTGCACTCGGTGCCCTCTGTTTACCCCGCATTGAACCTAACGTGACATAATCATAAATTCTTAATATAAATTTTTTCCAGCAATTATTGCAGTATACCAGCGTACGTCCGGTACGTTATTTTCGGGACAATTCAATTATTCCCGAAACTTTACTATCAGGGAACTCTTTAACAGTATGAGATTATGAAGAGACAGTTTCAGCAAGTAGCCATGTAAACTGAACGTGTAGTGTAGTCAAAGTTCGGCGCAGATAAGGGGCGCGGAGAATAGGCGCCAAGTTTGTTGGATCTGAAAGGCTGCGCTCGGATGGAGTCATTGTCATTATCTCGTCACTTTTTGAATGCGTACCTCGGATGCTGTCTCAAAAGTTTTTACAATACGGTTTAGGGTGTTTAGGCCTAGATTAGTTCGGCTATTTGTTTTGTAAACTATTCAGTGATGTTTGTGTCCGTTGTGTAATTTATCGGGAAAGCTGATAAAGCTTGTTTCTTTTGTTCAGAGGAATTTATTTATTTTCATTTATTTTATTTACTTTAAGAAATATTCGGTTTCTTAATGGTGAGAGAATTCACGTGTTTCATTCCTATATTCTCTTACTTAAAATAAAAAAAAAAACTTTTAATCATATTAATACTGTTTTCAAAACAGGTATTTTTTTTATAAATACCCAAAATTTTTGTCTTCATTCAGATTTGTTCGCGGGTGCATTTTCTTTCACGTTTCTGTACGAAATTAATTTACTTTTATGATCGGTACTTAGATATTGTATTTCATCTTTCTAAAACCTTCACTTTAATATTCAGATACAGTGTTGACATGGTAACAAAATTTAATATAAAACACGTGGAAAGATTTAACATTACAATTAACTGCATGATCCACTGACGACGGCGCCCCGGGGCAGCGTCTACGATACGATTACGATACGATATTGGCGGTAAAACGTTAATAACATTAACTTTAAACTATTATCGTAATTTAATGTATAGGTTATGCTTTATTTGTTTTAACGCCTTAATCCCCAGTCAAAGTCCGTTTGTTACAGTTCGTTTTTCAAATGTTGATTGCAGTTCGTTTTTTAAATATGATTTTTTTTATTCTTCCGCGGTTTTTGTCATTGCATTTTGGCATTGTCTTATTATATTAAAATAGAGAGACATTTTATAATTTTTAACCGTTATAGGATATTTATTTATTTTAAGAGACAATTATAAAAATGTTTAATATTAAAATAATTTGTTTAATATGACAATTTTAAATATATTTTTGGGTAAAAATCCCAAATAGACTATTGACGATATTTGCCAGCAAGTTGTAACAAATAAAACTATATTAATCGCAACGGGTCTTTAACGCCTATGTATAGAACACGAGACGGACAGTGGCGAGTGTGAACCGACCCTAAGCTAGTCTGTTTACCCGTGGCAGGTGGATCGCTCAGCAGTATTGTGTTTATACGGGTCGGGTACTTTGCTGACCCTTTGATTTCTGAGCACCTCAAAACTATTATTTTATGGTAATGAACAAGCCATGAAAAGCAAATTGCTTGTAACGGCGTTTTGCGCAGCGATTTGAGGTTTCGAGTAGCTTAGTCTGTTAATGGTTGTGTTGATACTGATTAGTTTATTTGTTTACTTATTTATTTATTTATTGGATCACCAACACAAGTAACAGCAAGAATATTATGTAGTGTACTATGCATTTTTTAAAATTTTTAACTGTTTATTTGATTATAAGTTAATCACAGCATGCTTAGAACATCTAGTAAAAGTCTAGTTTAGTCATCTAGTCATCTAGTTTAGTTTAGTCATTTTATTTTACATCTATATACATTTTATTTTACAAATATTATTTATATATCAGAATACTCGGTAATTTATTTATAGAACCCGAACCCGGTCACGACCTTTCAGTAGTAAGGTTCAGCAACTACTGATCTCTTGCCAGTCAAAGACAGCCACTAGGCATTAATTTAACTTTCCTAATTACCTGTTACAATAGTGGCATGGCAATAGGCTGGCCTCTTATTCCATGTGACGTATAAAGACGTTATGAACGTGTGCATACGACGTAAGGGACTAGAAAAGATATGTCTGTATGTATTGTATCACATAACTAGTGAGTCGCGAGTATTACAACTTCCGCTTACCTCTTCAGGGAAATAAGGTCGTGATGTTATGTTTACAATAATGTAAATAAATATAAACAGTACACACAAGCGGACCGCCGACAACAAGAAGGAGCACAAATCACGAAGATATTCAATCTCGATGTACATTAGAATATCGCCGATACCGGGCTTAGCGACATTACACCCTTGTCTTGTGGCTGCTGCACGGACACACGTAGACTGGATGTGACAGCGTTATACCACGCTAGGTCTTTCACGATGTAGGCAGAGAACAATGCCAAATACTTACCGACTTACTTACAAATTACTTATAAATGCCTTTACTTATAACCGTCTTTCACGGGGTAGACAGAGAGCACTGACTGCCAAATATCTATGCTTACAGACCTGATCATTTTCTATATTCAGCATTCAGTTTTTACACGAACCCCAGCTTCATACTTCTTATCCCAAAGTCGTCTGAGACGCCCGTTAGCGAGCATTTAACCTATTTCTACTATTTGGGTATTTTTAATTATACTATAAATCTATGACACACTGTAATGACTTCAGTCAGTCGAATACTATTAGATTTTTCTATTTCGAAATTTCTGGTAGTGGCTCGAAGTCTGGATTTGTGCCTGGTACACAATAATAGGCTCATTACTGGAGAAACGTAGGAATGTACTACACTTCTCTGCCTAACTCTTCGAGGTATACAGGCATGATTCAGGTGTTTTCAAATAGTATTTAAATAAATTAAAATAATTTCGTGACCTTCGTTCTTAGCATTTCACTTAAAGTTGTTCCATATAGTTCGAGAAGACGACTCATTCGACTACCTTTCGCTCCCCAATCCAAAGCGGCCCATCCAGCACCGCTAATTCCGGCTTAACGATTTGTAAAGGGATCCGGAAGGGATAGGTAAGGGGCCTGGGGTACAAATTAAGGGATCCTAATGGTTATCGGGATCTCGAGTTTAACTGGCCTTATGAGCCGCGGGATGAATTTTAATGCTTCACACTTGTGTTATCATGAATATGTGCTCTAATTGTTCTCGGGGTAGGCAGCGGGTGCAGATGGGTTTAGTTATAACTCTTGTTTTATCTGAATATCACTTGTATACATTTATCGTACTTTGTATGCTTACTGTGCTTTTGAACAAGTTGTCTATCTGTTTAAAAATCATAATCTGTATTTGAATATTTTTAATCTGTGCGTAACAGTTTAAGTAGATTTTGGACTTTATTAATATTGCGATACACTTATTTAAAATATACAGCTATACGGAAGAAAAAAAATTATGTAGTGTACGTTTAAAATCTTTAGCAGCTAGATTTCCACTGCAGTATTTTATTATTACAGCCGGCTGTCTCGGGAGACGTTAAATCATAATAAATTAGCTGTTTCTTAAGTAAATTTCTATTCTTCGCGGTGACATTCATCTTCGGAAGTCTTACTGCATGCGGTAATTATTCAAATTGAGTTCTTATCGACCACAAGCAGTTTTCTACCCTCCCGTGGCGGTTATACTGACGTCCACATACATAATAGTCTGTATTTTTGAGCCACAAGGTTCAAAATACTCTGGACTGTTCATAACTTTGGCGAATGAGGATACCCTGACAATTTTGCGTTCAGCGGTAATTAAATGGCATATCTTAAAGAATTTTCATGATAGCGTGTAATATATTTTTAATTGATGTTCTTGTGATCGTTATCATGATTAATAATTTAAAAAAACACAGTGTCTATGGTAAGTTTATTTTAATTATGGTTTTTCTTAATGACATGTAATTTAAGTAATGAACGTCATAGAAAAAGTCATGTGACAGAAGACAAGACAGAATCGCACAGAGTAAATATAGTAAATGTCAATAATGTCACTGACAGGTAACATATTGAGACAGCACAGATAACATTAATTGTATAAACAGTCAATTAATAATGAATTATCGAGAACAGGGTTTGACTTTCGTTCTTAAATAGAAAACATTCTTTGAACGTTACAAAGGAATGTGACAATATATTTATATAATTAATAATCAAGGTTCATTTCTAATTATTTAAAGTAATGTCTTAACGTTCAGAAAATATTATGCCCCCAACAAATCACAGGCCAAAAGGCCTCAGGCATAACTGTTTACACTCTCGACGACAGACTCATAACGAATCGAATGTTCGCGGACACAGAACAGAATATAATAAACCAACATTCTGCAGTAGGTTTCAAATAAGCTGCTGATGTTTGTTGATTAAATTATACTATTAAAAATGTTTTTGTAACCAATTTTGAGTGCAATTGTAATGAAAATGGGAAGGCCGCCAAATAATTGCGTTTAATCGCCTATTTTGGAAATACAACCTTTGATCCCATTGAGCACTGGGCTTACGCCAATTGTATACAAAAATTGGCGAGCAGTTAACAAGTCGTTATTTTGGTATATAGGTCAATTTATCGGTCAATTACGCTTTCAAAGTAGGAATTAGTTTATTTTCATTAAATTAATGAATATGAGTAGTATATCAGGTCTGTTAGAACTGATAATTTCGCACTCGGTGCTTTCTGTCTATCCTATCTAAAATAATAATAATAATACTTTAGGACAAACCCATATACTACTAATTAACTCCAAACTAAACATCAAGAGAGCTTGTGTTATAGTAACCAGACGGTTGATAACTTTATATTTTTAAACATTTGTATTTTTATATGCAGATACAAAACAAATACAAAAATATCTCTACTCTCTAGCCAACAATAATAGCAAACAAATGACGACCATGTTCCGTTCAAGAATCCGTACATTTCCAACAGTAGTGTGGTACGCCCAGTGGCCGGGCAGAAGATATCGATCTAATCCATCGATGCACGTTTATCGAGCGAGTCGTGTATCGATACCGCTTATCGATACGCCATTTGTCACGACTCGGTGTTGCCAGTTGATGTAATAAATTAGTATACAAACAAATGCTTTACGTTTTGCTCGTTTTTTTTCTCTGTGACATTGATGTATCTGGCTGTCGTAGATCGTTTTGTTTCATTACTGTGGTGTTGCTGTTACAATTGGATTGTAGTATGGAAAGTTTATTTTATATAAATGGACATTACGTAACGATGAAAGGATCGACCATCATTCATACCTTTACATACGTATATTCATGCCAAGACCCTTATGGGGTTGGCAGAGTGCACGGAGTGCCAAATATCTCTATCCTTGACCACCGGTCGTGCTTTTTCCACACTCGTCAATCTCTTCAAACAACACGCTAGTTTTGGAGACTACTAACTTCTCCTTCATTCAGAACTTGACCTATTTGGTCAAGAGCCTTGGTCTCCCTCGGCACCTGTGTCCATGGACATTCACATTGTACATACATATATATGAATATAATGACTTTAATTCATCACCATCATCAGTAGCCCTTTTTATCGCTCCATTGTTGGATAAAGGTCTCCTATCAGACTTTAACATATTTACATACATACATACCTATCTTCACGCCAAGTTCCTCACGGGGTACGTATACAACCCGGAGTGCCAAATTTCTCTATCCTTGCAGACTTGCCGCGCTTCTTCCGCATTCATCAATCCCTTCATACACGATACTTACATACATTTAATATATTTAAGTATGTAAATCATAATTTATTACCAGTGTGTTTTAATATAGCCATTTCATATTCCCATGTCTATTGTATTTCTGTTCAAATAACCGTTGTAGCAGAACCAGAGTTCGCTACAGATGTATAACGCTTGGCGGCGGTCCATTGTTCCAACAATTTATTACTCGGCACATATTATATTAAAATTAGGTACAGAACCTGCGCTGCGTCGCGAGCAGCAACGAGGTATGTTCTTCACTAGTTCTGTACATTAAAAAGAAATATAGAAAAACTCAGATAGAAACAGACAGAACTGCAGAACAGAAAGATTAGACTGCCTCGTTGGTCGAGTAGTTGCAAGCGCGACTGCCGATCGAGAGGTCCTGGGTTCCAATCCCGCGTTGAGTACTATTGGATTTTTCTAATTTAAAATTTCTAGTAGTGACTCGAAATCTGGACCTGTGCCCGGTGTATGGCAATAGGCTTACCATCTACTCCATTGTGGGACTTACACGTAACTAGTGAAACGTGGAGGTGTACTACATTCTTCTGCCTACCCCTTCGGGGATTACAGGCGTGATGTTACGTTTAGAAACAGAACGAAGATGCAACATATCCATATAACTTAAATGAAAGTTGTACTTAGATTGAATAGAAAGATGACATGTTATATCCTTGTATGACCTTTTTTGCCCTTTTTTTGCTTTAGAAAAATAATAACTATATGCCCATTGCCAAAACATTTACTTTTATAAAATTATAAAAACGTAACATCACGTTTATAATCCCGAAGGGGTAGGCAAAACAAATGCTTTCTCTCTTCATATACAGACTCATGCTTAGAGACCTGATTCGGAAGCTCTGAACTTTATACAGTAAGTAACTCTAAATACTTTAGGTTTCTTCGCGATATTTTCTTCCACCATTGCCACTCACATCAAATATTTAAAATAGAAATAACTTTGTAAAGTTAAAAGGAGTTCCAAGATTTGAACACCAGACCCCCAAGTTCGAGGCAGAACCCTTAGTCGCTACCCATTCATGTCCGTATAACACATCTATTAATAAAACAAATTATATCCGTACTTTTAATTAATAATGATAATTTAATAATAAATTAATACACTCTTTTTGATTGATGCGTAATAATCAATAAATCTTCAACGGGAATTAATAAGCCACAGTTCGAAGCTCATGGTATAACAAAACACCATGGACCGGTATGGAGAAAGCATTGGCTCGGAAATACTTGTGGTATTAATCACAGAACAAACTAACAAGCCTTAAAAGTGTGAAATCATTGCTTTGTTTATGAGTAAAAATGATAAATATTGCCAGTTAAAAAAAAGCCTTGAACTAAATTACATTTGCAAAAGAAGTATGTTAATTTTGTTAATACCGTCACGCCAGGTATTTTATGAGATATGCAGGAAGTGTGAAAAGCTAAAACTCTCTATTATTACAGACCTGACGTGATCCCACATTTCTCATTTTCTTCGGAGACTTTTTTTCCGAGACTTCTGACTTCCAGACTGACTTCTGATGAGTAGTTATCTGTATTAATTTTGTAACCTGTGATTTCTTTCGTTGCAACAAGTTCTTTCTCTGTCTAGCGTTTCGGAGTGACAGACAGACTATAAATAACATTGTTACTAGATAAACGATAACGGAGCATTAATTATACAAAAAAGTCTTATCTTCAGTCGATCAGCGTGTAATACTTTATATGTTACGGTACAAAGTATAAGCGGAAACGATTTAATGACTAATAAAAAAGTTTATACATTATAATGATATTTATTATGTATTTTTGTAGCAGTGGAAATGTTATCAAAAGTGTATAATATCTGCCAATCCATGCTTGGCAAGCATTACATTGGTCTTAAAAAGTATTACTTTGAAGTACGGTGCACACAACTGAATACATTGGACAATTTTATAACTCAAAGTAAAATAAACATAACATCACGCCTTTACCTATCGTTGAGATGGTAGAAAGAGTAATATTACTCTTATGTTTCACCAGTTAAGTTATATATCTCAGTAAATACTTGAACCTGATTTGTACATTTATATAACAAGGTTTCCGTAATGCGTTGACGTTTAAATTCATTTAAAAGTTCTTAATAATTTATTTAAATAAGAAACCTAAGATTTCATCTATTTGTTTCGTGCCTATTTTGATATTATAACTATTAAAACAGCTATAACGTATAATTTCGTTCCAATTAATTCTCTCACTCAGTTTACCTATATCTCATAACCCAGACCACAACGAGCTGTCCATTAGTACAAGAGCTGCTGACAGCTGCTCTGGCCGCAGCCAGCGCCGCGGTTGACGCGCCACGCTTATGGAATACGGACACGAGTGTGGCCTTACTCTAATGTTGATGCACATATGAAAAAATCCCTTGAAGTTTTTCATATTCGAAATATAACACATTTGAATATATTTGTTAGCTTAATATCAAAACCCGTATTTTTCAGAAAATAGCTTTGAAGATTTGAAATCCCAGTTATTGTATGACTCGATAGACATATTTGGCACTAGGTGCTCTTTCCCTATCCCGTAAGAAACCTAATAAATAACGAATAACTGTGAATAAACCCCACAAATAATCTGCAACAGTACTTACGAAAGCTATATATACATTCTATACACTTACATACATAGTATTTCTGTCTACCACACGTCCACACCGATACAGGGTCTCGCCAAACACAGCGTCCATCAGTCCTATCACACTGCGCGCCGCGCCTCTAAATCACTGTCTCCCTATTCGTCCATTGCGGTTTCTCTGTCACACTAATAAGAGATATTGCTTTACCACCTAACGCTAACTCTTAACGCTTAGATCCTGTTTTATAATGTTAATAAATAAGGCGTAGTTTAAAAACTTGGAGAATGTGTTTAAGTCTGGATTTGAACCTGGTGTATGGCAATAGGCCCACCCCTTATAACGTATTGGGACGCATAACATAATTGGTGAATGACGGGAGTGTACTTCATTCCTCTGGCTATCCCTTAGGGGTAATACAGGCGTGATGTTCTGTTAACATTTTTAAATATTCGCCGATTCAGATATATATGGACTCAGGTCCGTTAGGATAGAGATATGTAACACACGTTGTTAACTGCCTATCCTATAACGGGCCCGGCGTAACAATACAACAGTAATAATTGTATTGTACTTGCACAAATATATAAATTCGCGTAGTATTTGTATAGAAGTAAATTCAATGTATGAAATCATTTAACCGTAAGACAAAGGTGACGGAAAACATCGTGAGGAAATCTGCACACCTTAGATTTTATTTTTAAAAAAAATTCTGAGATGTGTGAAGTCCGCCAAACCGCATTCAGCCAGCGTGGCAGACCGTAGTCATGTTGAGAGGAGTAAGGCCGTAGCCTTACTCCTCTCAACATGAGAGGAGACCCTAATTCCAACAGTAGAATGATAAACGGGTCGATTATCATTATCGTTATCATAATCAACTGCAAGACATTTTAACATTTGTATCAATTATTCTATCATTATCAAACAGCATTGTAAGAACAGAAATCGACGATTGAGCCGTAACTCACAACTACACTGTAATCAGAGATGAAACAACAATAAATGTAGCATTTCATTTAGTTTAAACATCGCAGCCACTCAATATCGAACCAGTGCTCAGTAAAACAAAAGGCGTGACCCGAACTATCCGTCATACATCCACATTAAAAGTATCAGGCACTACGCCCAGAATCGAATCTCAATTGTAACACCGCCAATTATAACAGCTATCAACAGAAAAGCGCGTGTATACACCTGATCAACCAGTTCAACATAGCAGGTTAATGCTAGTTCACACGTGAACCAAGAGGTGAGAGCGATTCACCAGCGGCAAGGCCGAGATTGGAGTGCAAGCGAAAACCAAACCCATTACCCAAGATATAGGGTTCAAATTACAATGGTGAAAGGTGAGAGCACAATTAAGAAAGTATCCGATAAAGCTGGATGTGGGTGATGGAAACAGGACGTTATTACAACGGATTAAAGTATATTTTGTCTGTGTCAGTGTTCGCGAACCGGTTGGTTCGGTCGCGAACTTTTACCTATAAATTTGTGTCGGCTAGCTGGCACGAAGCCGCGTCTAGGTGGCTGCGTGGGGTACAGCATGCGCCAGAGATGGCCGCTATTATTTTAACTATTCCCTTTTAATGTACCAACCGTATCTTTTAACATTACGGCGTCACTACTGTCTTTGGGTTACCTTTTATTAAAACCGTTCTTATATCATAATTTGATTCCACTATTCAGTGTCATATTGTCATCCAATTCCGTTTATGGTTGGTGACATTTTAAAGATTAAGGTTCTCAAGATGTCGCTGCTGCCGGACAATTAGGGAAGACCCGAAATGATGAGCTGCTTACGAGGAGATAGAGGTTTTCACTTTCATGTGCGATAACTGATAAAGAAAATGTCTTACATAATTTCCAAGAATATTTGCTTAATAATTTGAATTTTTCAAGATACCCTCTTGAAGTCTCGAATATAATACAAGCCCTCCATGTATAGCAACATCTCCACACATATCACCACCACACCGAATCCAAAAAGGTATTAGTGATATCTATGTCATTGTTGCCATGGTCACCAGGAACCTAGAATGAATTCTCTAAGCAAACATTCGTTTCACTCTTCTCTTCTCAAATCTTCTCTGTTTCAAATCTCGAGTTATCACTCTTTTGAAATTTCTTCGGTTATAAACTGAAATACATTTAAATTGGCAGTATTAATTCAGACCTTGGTCCTTCGTGCCACCAATGCGCACTAAATACAATTTTATAG
>DWJK01000056.1:0-32433 GCA_018248815.1 Croniades pieria auraria
CTACAATATATTTCATGTCACACTCGCGTACCCGGCCACGTGTTGCTGAGGCTCAAGTATAAGTTACATTTATATTATAGTAACCGTCAATCTTTATACATAAAAACCTCGGGTCACGATTTTTTCCGGGCTAATCTCCGAAACTACTGGACCGATTTTAATAAAATTACACAGATATCTAACTTTGTTGAACTTAAAATATTTTATTTTGATTAATGACCGCAATTTTTTATTGGTTTTTTTTAAATAACAAATCATTATAAGATCATTGATTAATTTAATAAGTTTTCAACAGAGGGCGATGTTAGCCAATCTGTTGGTAACACACCTACTTAATTTAGATAATAAAGTATCGATTATAATAAATAAGTTTCGATTTCTAACCATGATTTATTTTGCACGTGTTCATTTAGTGTACTTTCGAGTGGGTCCCTGCAAGGCTTGAATTCACAAAAGGACCCGGTGGGTGGCGCTGCAGTCGGTGTTTCACCAAATTTAATTTGCTGAACAATTGACAACTTTGCATAATTTTGAGCGGTCCTTTCTATTTTTTTTTATTTTTACACAAGCGTGGATTCTTACGAAGTAATTATGGCAAAATTGAAAGCTTTAATTTTTAATTTAAATTAACATATTTACTATAAACTGCTTTTCCGGGCAGGACGACGTCTGCCGGGTCCGCTAGTATATATATATATATACACACACATATATTCGAAAAAGACGAATGTACAGGAATTAATCATTATTTATTCGTCTATTTCAAGAATATTCTGGCGATACCCGAATGACGAATTGTTACCAATATGATTGTTATCAACGTTAGATAGAGGCTCTCTGTACGGAGACAGGCGGTCATTGATTGGTGAGATTATTGGAAATGAAACATCGAGCGACGCAACTTTACACTCTAATTAGTACTTTGCGGGGTGCCTTATATGAGTTATATGTAAAGCGTTGGGGCCATGTGAGTCATTAGCATAAGGGGCTTTGTCTTAATATTTATTAGTCGTTTACTACAAACACCTTTAAAATTTAATGACTCAATTTGCTTCACAAATACAATTCCAATACTTATTTAGTGTACAACATAATTTTTCTAATGCACATTGTATTATTTTGTGTTCGACTAATTTTCATCATATTTTACTACAAAATTAATATATTTTGATATTGTTTATATCGTTGCCTCGTTGGTCGAGTGGTTGCAAGCGCGACTATCGATCGGAAGCTCCTGGGTTCTAATCCTGGGTCGGGTACTATTGGATTTTTCTATAATAATTTAGAATTTCTAGTAGCGACTCGGAGTCTGTATCTGTGCCCGGTGTAAGGCAATAGGATCACCTATTCCATGGGGCTTAAACGTAACTGGTGAAATGTGGGAGTGTGCTACACTCCACCTATTTCTTCAGGGATTACAGGCGTGATGTTACGTTTTTTTATGTTATGTTTATATCTTGGACTGTAGAATCGGTTAAATGATGTCTAGTATAACATTATGATATTTAAAAACTTCAAATTTGCTACGAATCGCGCAAAAACCTTTTTGTCTTTCCAAACTTAGCTCACCGTACATGCGCTAAGATCAATGTGACGCACATATGTGCTGTATTTTTTGGCTTCAACATACGAAAAGAAACAAAATTATAAGTGATGAAACTAACTAGGTAAATCTTGAAAGGTTTGAGTGAAAATTAGCAGATTACTTGAGTTTATTGGTCGTAGTTAGTATACGTATAGCAAATATCGACCAAAACGAGCGTGGCCTCCTGTTATAACAAGTGGTTTATGTACGACAGATTCAGTTTACATCTGTTGATTTTGCTTTGTGTTTATTAACAGAGTTAGGTGAACGAGTAAAACGCGTGTTCGTAGGAGTCCGAACTCAATATTCTGTGCTACCACTCAGTGACCTATTTGTGAGTATATATAGTTATTTAAGTTTAGTTACCGATTACAAAGGACTGTATGACCATCTAATGTAGGTACTATAGGCATAAATAACCCGTTTTAGATTGACGCCTTCTGAATCATTAGGCTGAAACCCTTTCCCCCAAATAAAGGAATTAATGATAACTGCAGTTGTACATGTAAATTGGAGTAATATGTATAGTCCTAATAACCATTAATATTCAATATTTAATAAAAAAATTATTAAATTCTGCGCGGACTGACCCTAATAGTTTTGCTATTGCTCCAGTCCCGTTCTACGAGTATATTGATAGCAGATATCGGCAATGGCTATTTGCGACTGCTGCCTGTCCGTTTGCTACTTATTTCTCAGCAAAAATGTCACGTTTTCATTTTTGTAATAAGCTGTATTAACATAATTTTTACAAGTTAAAATAATTTATAAGTCTGTGTCTCTCGCTGTTCCTTCTATTCCTTCGTAATATTGAACTTTGTTTGTTATAGCTGGCAGCGCATGTCTACAATGTCTTCATTACTGGGGCAGTCTGCGGATTCTGGTCAATATTTGCACAGCGAAACACTCTGCACTTGTTACTTTGATGATACTCGCTAGGGAGGCTTGTAAAAACAAGCGATTGTACCCTTGTTGCCAATACTTCGGTTCGTTCCCTGTTGCTATTGATCACCTCGAACAATCTGCCAGCTTTCGTATGGTTCGCAAAACATATCCATTCTCTCTGTTCAACCGTCGATTCATCACGGTCCGTCGATTTTTACATGTCGATGCTACGTCCGCTCGTCTTCGCTGTAGTTATATTTGTTTATCTGCCTACTTATGAAGTTAGTGTTTATATAATTGATTTCAATATCTCAACCCAGTCTAAAGTAACGTACAAAGCGATTCTGCGTTCTTGAAATAAATAACGATTGCACCGTTTACTCGTACTTATGTCGGGAAGTCGCTAACAATGCGCGATTGGTAGTGGGGAGTGATTTAAATTGTCTCACAATCGGCATTTCCGGTACGATTTTACGGTTAAGGACAAACGGTTCCCCGCGGGTGCGATGCGACCGCCGGACCCTCACGCCTCCACTCGTCGGCAGTGGCGTGATTGTAGTCCGTTCATGAAAATCATATTAACAAGATCCAATTGTTACTCTCGGGATTGTTCCAATATTATTAGACAGCGTATGGGAATGGCTCGTTCGACAAATTTCTTCACCAACGCAATCTGTCTTTCACAAAATGTGTGTAATTCGCTTCGATTGCTATGTAGTGTATAAATGTTCTCGATTTTAGTATCGATTCATAGACAACTCACACTGCTAATTCTCCCACGGGTACATTGCATTATTATACTGACAAAAAATACGTTTTAAGTTGAAAATTAGTAATTATTTAAACGCAAAGTTCCAATTGACATGAACGAGCGTGTATGTGTACGAATCGCTTGTAAATTATGAGGCGGTTATGTACGATATTTGTTAACATTGTAATCTTTCAATATTAGTTCTGTCCGGAAGCGATTGCGGCGAATCATTATAATACCGAGAGCCCGCTTAGAGCTCTCTTAGCCTGTAATTATTCAATGACCTGTGCCTGGCTCTGAAGAGCCCTCAACATGAGGCGGACCCTCCCTCGTCTCCTCATCTTACCTTTCAACCGACTGTACGCGATCTTTGCAACTTTTAATAATGAGTCTAAGGAGAACCTTTGAACTTTGAACCGCATCTGACCTCTCCGTCGCATATTTTTTTCTTAATTTTGTACTACTAGGTCAGGTTAAAACATTTGAAAATTGAAATATACGTAACGTAACATTGTAAGAAATGTTCTTAAAATATGACTACAATAATTTGAATAAGCATATTTTTATTTAACCAAGATTTGTTTATACATACATTTTACTGTACGATGTTTAGTCGTAAAAAGGTGTCAAAAAAATAAAAAACAAATCTCTTTATAGTTACGTGTGTGTGTGCGTGCTTCTTTTCTCACGTGTTCCTGGTTCCCATTGACAGTTTTCAATATGCCTACAATAACATAACATTCGCTGGTAATAGCTACGCGGAACTATTGTCTTTCACGTAATTATCGTATTTGCCGGTACTTAACAGAGAAAACTTGAATTCTATCTGTCTGTCTATTGTGAATAGTGTGATCGATTGCAAGATCAAGTGAATAAAGAAGATTTCGCCGATGTACAGTAAATGCACCGTTTCATAAAACTTACATAATATAGTTTAAATAGAGCTTACAAGAATGTAGGTACATAAATAATTTTGGTTTAAGCGAATTTGTCTGATTTGATATTTGACGCGGTCGTATCGTTTTAAGTCGCTGGGTATTCTTCGAAATTTCCATGAACATATATTATTTTTCACAAGTGTGACGAAAATAGCGAGCACGTTAGACGTGACCTATGATTTGATTAAAGTTTTTCTGTTTATTTTAGTCAAAACGATATATAGTCAGTTCTTACGCAGTGTGAAACAATTATAAAAATAAAATCTTGTTGAAAGATCTATTTAAGATTTCTTAGAACGGGAGGTTTAAATGCGACTCTTGGTGCATTTGATTCTAAACGATCATTAGCGAGCACTACAATGACATTTATGCTATAGGAAGGTAACTCTTTTATGCGATACCTTTATTTTAGCGTTCTTTATTCAGGACTACTGTAGACGAAGGCGATTGTTCTTACAAATCTAGGTATCACTTATCCATTTGTTGTCATCATGAATGTTTTTGTCCTTAGTTGAATTCTGTAAACCATTTTTATATTGTGCTAAGTTTTGCGACATTACATATAATAATTTCACATTCGCGGTTTTGTTGAATTATTATTTCCTATCTTCATTATTAAGAATGTACCTTCATCATCATCAACTTTTGTCCGTGCATTGTCGCACATAGGCCTCCCCAATAACACGCTACTGAGCATGTACATACCTTATTAGTGCATATTAATTTTCCGATGGCCGCATTAATCGTCGCCGCTGTTGGCGTACGCTTTGTTTTAATTGGTGTCTGATGCCCTTGATCGTCTCTGACGTAGGGGACAATACAACGTGAGTGCAAGTTTGGTATGCGTTTATCAAAAAAGTTGTCCGTTGTGCGTACTGCGATCCTTTCCAGACAATGGTCGCATGCCGCGGCTCGTTCGCGATCATAATATTTAACATTATTAAGTTTCTACACGAGTATTTTACGTTTACTTGATGTCGCTTGTTATTCGCTGTCACTGACAGATGTCTTCTCGTATCGTATGTTTCAATAGCAAGCATTCAGCGCTCTCCACGATCGATATGCTCAGCTTAGCACATTTGTTCTGTTTTTTTCTCTCTCTTGTTGGGGAATTCTGATGTTTTTTTCATTATACCACTCGTCAGTAGACGTGCCTTAGATTTAATTTTTAATTTTATTTATTATTTAGAGATACTCGAGACTTTACGTTTATCATGTGATCGAGTAAACAAACAGAAATCATCAATCAATATTAGATGGAATTTGATGTGGTATATAAACTTAGTGGTGAAATGCGTGATAGGAAACGTGGCTCCTACTTTATGTCGCAACATGAACCCGCAAGCAGCAACCCGGCGGACGATAACTTTTAATCCACACATGCCACTGTACGCCTATAAAACCGGATATAAAATGTCCGCCGAAGGATGCGTTTTAACGCCCCATAAAACTACCACTGGGCCCTAATTGTCCAACCGCTAGGCTCCTTTACTGGAGAACTATTGTGTAAGCTACGAGTAGATTTTTTACGAGCGCATTGTTTAGTTACATTTATGTATTAACTATTTTTCTTAGGTGGAAATTTCATTTTCGTTACATTCTAATGTTACATAGTATTATAATTACAGTTGAGAGCGAAATATTTTTGTGGCTCAACTTTATTGACGTTGTTAATTTCCTCGTTAAGTAAGAATGTCCCCGCCGTCCTTAGATTACGATAACTTTCCATCTATTAACAGCACTTAAACATGCCAACGTACCTACTTGATACACGTATTTATTATCTACACGCAATACGCAATGCAAATAAAACTATCGAAGGTGTTATGTTATAGATCGGTGTTATAGAAGTCGTCATGAGTATATATATGTAAAAAAAAATTAATGAGCCAGTAAAAAAATTAAACCTAAATGTCGAGTTCCGAAAATTGTTAACATAAAATTTAATCTGGCTCTATCAGATTTTCTGTACTGTTTACTTGCTCAACAGTCGGAGTACGTAAAACAAGCAGCGTGTGTTGACCGTGACCGTCCTCGTCTCGGACGTCAGGCCCGTTTGTGTTCGGTTACAGTTGTCAGCGGCGCGCGGTCGCAACTCAGCATCAGACATGTACGTGACCGTTTCCCGCCTCTGTAACACAACATATTATTACTATAACATGTTAATGTAACAAATCACTACAAAGTATTTTACGAACCGATTAAGTAATATGCAAATGTGATGGATTGTGTGTTGAGTTCTCGATGTACGATGGATATCTATTGGTTCCGATTGGCCGCCGACGCGTGAGGAATGCCGCGCTCTGGCGACAGTAGAAACTGACGCCACACGGAATTCTCATCTTTTTATCGAATGCGAATCGATTCTGTCTTGATATTTTTTTTCGCTATGTTAACGAAATATTTTTCATAGGGATCGAGCAATTTCTACTAGTTATAGCGTTCCATGCCATAACACGGTCAGTTGTTATTAAATCGATTAATATTTAACATAGCAATCAATGTAAAGTACAATAATTGCTAGAATTCTTTTCAGAATTTGAAAGAAATTGTAGCAATAATAACTGAACAAGTTATTATTGCTGCGACCCGCATTTGGCCAGCGTGGCGGACTACGGCCTTAACCCTGTCAATATGAGAGGAGACTCATATTTCAACAGTGGAATGTTAATGGATCGATTATTATTTATTATTTTAAGTTATTATAGTGCTATTTTACATATTATTTAATTTACGGAAGTCTTATTATAATAATAGATACGAAAATTACCAAATCGCTAAAATAAAACAAGGTGATTTGTCGTAAATTACGATAGTGTGACTTACAATGATAGGATATTGCACGTTCGTCCCTTTTGTCTTGCGAAATCTATCCGTTTAAACAATTTGCTAGTTTAGCCATACAAAGCACTCATTGAAGAGTTTAGTGAAATATTGTTTCACAATTCCGCTTCCTCCCGGTATGACCGTATACATTACTACAGTACAGACAGTACAGTACAGACCGTATACAGTACATTACATTAATACATAATATAGACAGTTTCAGTCTTCGTTGTAGAAATTCCGTAAAATTATTTATTTATTCATATTAAGAGTTTTTGTTAAAACTGTAGTTATGTTGCCTTTAATAAACTGGCAAAGAAATCTAATAACTTCAAAATGGAATTGCAATGCATTACGGACATAAGGAAGCTAACTATCGTAGGCTGCGCTATCACCTAATTAATTGATATAAACATAATTACATGTAAATATTTTGTTTAGTTTGTCTTAGGTTGTTAATCGTAGGCGGCGAATGTCCTTTTAAATTGTGTGAAAAATTACAGTAAACGATTACTCCGTTTAACGTACGCCCGTGTAATCTTAACTACTGGCATGTGAACACGAATTGGGTATTGCCATATTTAAAGCGGAGTTTGGAGAACAATCATAATATAATCAATATTGATTTGTCAACAGCTTTTGTGCAAATCGAATAAACAAACAAAACAGTTCATTATTCTCGATTTATTCTATCAACAAGCTCGCGCCTATCATAACAATCAATTCATCTCGCTGTAACACTATGAGCGGTACAATACGTGATTACCGATGGCACAGGAGCAAATTGGCGTAAGAAATTTACCAACGGACCGTAACATAACAGTAGGCGCCGCGCGTTTGTGGGTCACTGTCGAGTTTTAATTTTACCTTAATAAACCCCTTACGTGCTCAAAATATAACTGTTGTTTAACTACTGGCGATTAGCATACGCGGCGACAGCGCGTGATCAACGACATCGAAGTGTACGAACAGTTAGTTAGTGCCGCACTCGGTGAAATGAACATTTTTTTGTAAAATGCTCAAATATCACCGACGCTCCCACAGGCATAAGTCGCCAGTGCAGTGTTTAAGATGGAGGTTTGTATGTTTTTGTTACCAGCTCGTCGTATGAACAATGTTCCACGGTCGAATGTGTAACATGTTAAATATTATATTGTTTCTACACTTTGCGCTAATGTAGCGCGTCTCTACGCTGCGTTAATTGGTTGTAATTAACATTCGACAAAGGTAATTGCTTTGCCACCGTAGCGACGACGCAACCGTGCGTTGACATGAATAATTACTATTTATACAAATTTAATCGGACAAATAAACATGTAAGGAGCTTTGTTACAGTGCTACTAACTCTTCCAATGTGTATTTGACCCACGCGCGAGAAAATGCCCCTTAGGTTTCTACAGTTGCCGGAAAGATAAAGATAGTACTAGATAGTAGCTACATACAGAAAATGTTTCATTGATATATAGTTTCTGTTCTAAAATAACACGCTGTGTGCGAAAATCTATTAGTAAGTACTATTTTCTTATACTGATAGCGTAAAACATTGCTATTATCCTTTCCCATATGTTAACGAAAATTAAAGTTAGTGTCACAATAAGACTTTCTTATGATGTTTGTAGATGGTCTCTGTAGTCTGTTTATTTATTTTATTTGTTAATTATTGAAATATACAAGGTAATGGTCGAGTTCGTTGGTCGAATAGTTGCAAGTGCGACTGCTAAGCGAGAGTTCTTTGATAGATCCCCGGGTTGTCTACTTTTGGGTTTTACTGACATGATACTCCTAATAGCAGCATGGAGTCTGGTTTTATATCCGGTGTATGCTAACAGGCTCACCCCTCATGGTGAAACGTAAACGTAAGTGGCGAAGCGTGGGAGTTTATTACACTCCTCGGCCTAAGGTGTTATGCTCTGGCTTAAAACTCTTAAGTAAATAACGTATTATAGCATCCATGTGTCATGTTAGCTTACCTGATATAAATTTGAGTCAAGATTAATTTCGGAACGCATACGCCATTTCGGATGATAAAGTTGTAAATCCTATTGCTAGGTTAGGCACACATCAATAAACGAGGATGTCCAGTGTCTGCTGCCCTGTGGGCGGAGGTATACGTTGTTAACGAATAATTGCGACGGAAATTTTTAAAGAGACCTGAGGTCTCCGATAAGGCTTGACTTGACTTGACTTGACTTGACAAGTGCTCACTTGGCGCCAGTGTTGCTTAACTTTATAGATCCTTTTTGATCTTCAACCACTAAAACACCGACCATTTTATCTGAATGCATCCTCATTCTGTTACTGGTTATACCAAAAGAAGCTGATGTTTTACCATGATGCCTTGATGGTTACCAAGGCATTAATAATTTGCGTTCCTGGAGCGCTATGACATGAGGCGCAATTTCATTCTCAGTATGTATTTAGTTATACGGTAAACAGTATTATCGAAATACGAGTAATTACATGACAATTGTCCAGTAGCATGTGATTTGCTAACATACACGTAACACAAAAATCGTTTGGAATTATAATTTTAGATCCTCCGGAGATTCGGATGCGGCGAGTACGTCTGCCGTGGAGACCACCTTGGAGCGGTTGCGCGGCACCCGCGGCGCCCTCGAGGAACTGTGGTCGGATCGCGAACGACGACTGGAGCTCACTCTTCAACTTAGACACTTTGAAAGGGATGCTTTAGAGGTTTGTATTACTAGCATTACACATATAGTTAGCCATAAAGCGTTAAAGGAGTTGGAGTTTTGTACTGCGTTAAGGTGTACTATTCAATCGTAAATGTTACGTCCTGTTTGCATTTATTTAACATATTAATTAAGTGTTGGTGTAATTGTCGACGTCTCATCATGAAATATTATCGATACCTAGGAGAGAACCTGAACTGACGCCAACGTTGTTTCATCGGCTTTGCGTACGCTGATGCATCGATATCACACGATAGAATTCCTAATCCGTGCCTGTCTCTTTTGTCTTTGATAAGTGTTGGTTGCCTAATACATTATTAATACCAAAACATAAAATGTTAAATCTCGTATTGTAAATTATTTATAACTAATAATATAATATAAATAAAAGAATGAAAGTGTATGTGAATGGAGCGATAAAAATAGAAGAAACTCTCCACACTAAATACATCATTTAGGACTCGTTGCACGCTATTTACCTAATGTGACAAAATAGTAATAATAATAAAAAGACCCAAAGTCCCATTTTTATTATTTTAATATATAACGCTCAAACAATAACACTTAGTGTACTGCTGTATAAAAATTTTACCTGTTTAGATAATACAATATACTTACGAGATATTCGTATATACAACGCAATGGTCTGCGACTATTCCTTACACCTTAGTCGGCATGGCACGAACGCCTAAGAGAAGGTGTTAAATTTTAGAATTCGTGAACTCTGAACATACCACGTTACGTTAAACAATTGGTCTCAGTTGTTATCGTGAGATAATAGACGTTAAACCAAATTGGTAGGTCTGAAAGGTAACTTAGGAACTTTCAATAGCTGGCTCTATCATCAAGTCAGGTAGGTATATTCACCAATGCACAATAACTATGCATGGTTAAGTACACATTTGTTTCATGTAGTTAGCAGTAAGAAAATCATTCTTAAAATGGGGCGTGATTTCATTATGGCATGATTTGAAAGCATAGCGAATGACTAAGACGAACTGCACTAGATATATGATGCTAAGAATAACATATTATATCTGATTAGAATTGCAAATTATTGTAATCTGATGGCTAGATCAAAGGTGCAAAGCAAGAATTGAGCTGTATCATAGATTTCATGTTACATGTATCAATATATGCGTGTGTAGTCCCGAACCAACAGAAGACAACCTCACACGTCGTTTACACACCGGGATAATAGCGTACAAAATAATTTTATTAATATCATATATTTCATTAGACACGTACGGACTATGTATCAGTTTATATTAAACAGATCTACATAATATTATAGGGCCACACTAAATATAAAGAATTTTTATTGCGTTATTGTTTATTATTCTATGATTTTAGACAGCTAGTGATGTAGACGTAAATACATATGTTGTTTTTGTTCATGTTTATTGCCATAATTATGCGTTTTTGGTGCAGGTGTCCTCTCGGTTAGAGCTATGGGGCGACGAGCTCCAGCGCACGGAGCCGCCGCGCGACCCACAGCAGGCGGAGCAGGCGCTCGTCGCGCATAATGAGAGCGTCGCTAGGATGCAACACGCTACCTTTCAGGTAATGTGTACACTACTGTTGTGGTAGAACTCCTTATAAATTACATTATATCATACTGTGTCGTTTTTCAAATTTGATCTATGCATCTTGTACCTCCCTTCCTCTCGGATGTCCTAATATTTTTACTGTCTTCATTACAGGTTGTACAACAAGGACAAGATTTGGCAGCAGCTATCGCTGAAGCATCAGACGTAATGGCAACCAGTAACGACGGATCAGAATCGGCACCCCTGGACGCACAGGCTCGGGTTCAACTCCTCCTGGAGTTTCTTCACGACAGACAACTGGACCTTGAAGAATTGGCTGAGGAGAGACGAGCTCGATTTGAGCAATGCGTACAACTGGGTAAGCAAACACAAACCGTTTTACTTCAATAGTAAGACTCTACCACTTCTAATATGTATGCTTTAATTGTGTGTGCTATACAGGCCAGTTCCAAAAGGACGCCGCTCAAGTTGTGAGCTGGATAAGAAATGGCGAGGCCATGTTGGCCGCCTCATTCTCGATTCCTGGAACTCTGTCTGAAGCAGAGCAGT
Source organism: Croniades pieria auraria (assembly GCA_018248815.1). Taxonomy (NCBI): domain Eukaryota; kingdom Metazoa; phylum Arthropoda; class Insecta; order Lepidoptera; family Hesperiidae; genus Croniades; species Croniades pieria. The sequence goes on from DWJK01000056.1 coordinate 11,778, forward strand.
TGAAAAGAGAACACGATCAGTTTCAAGTCGCCGTGGAAAAGACTCACGCGAGTGCTGTTCAAGTCAAATATAGGGCAGACGCTTTACGGGCCGCCAACCATTATGAGCCACACACTATAAGGTATAAAAATGTTTTCCATCTTCATTGTTTTAACAATATCTAATACCTTTATAAATTATGAGTACGTTGTGTTGTGTGAAGACATTGGCGCTTTAAAATGTGAAGATCAACCTTTATATATTGGAGGGAAATATCAGAAGAGGTAACAGAACGATGGCAAAGGCTGGTGACATGCGCCGAAGAGCGTCACAAGCTTGTAACAGCATCATTAAATTTTTATAAGACAGCTGAACAAGTGTGTTCCGTGCTGGACTCACTGGAACGCGAGTACAGGAGGGACGAGGATTGGTGCGGGTCAGCCGCCGCACCCGCTGCCGATGAGCTACAACTCACTCAGAATTTAGACAAAGCGGCACAGGTTAGTTCTGAATTATATTTATCCACTGTGTATAGTGTAGAAAATTTGTTTACTCTATTATTTTTTGTTTGCTCTAGGTGGCAGCACTAATAGTAAAACACGGGGAACAGAAAGAAGCATTTTTGAAGGCGTGTACCCTGGCTCGCAGAACTGCTGAGACGTTCTTGAAGTATGCTGCACGCTCCGCTCAAGTCCACGGACAGACGGCAGCCGCGAGCAAGGCGCATCACGAACAAACGCGAGCAATTCTCGACACTCTGCTGGCTCAAGAAAATAAGGTCCGTATTATGTACTTTGATATAAATACAAGAATGAAACTATAATTTAAATTATACATTAATAAATAATGGTCCTGTTACAAACTTATCCCAAATGAGGATTATTGAATAATGGAATAAATGACTAAAATTGATATTAGGGAACAATAGTATTTTACATACGACTATTATTAATATTACATAAAACATAATTGATTGCACGCACGAGGTACTCGTCTGTAAATAGCAGTAGTCATTTCTATTGCCTTGTTGCTAATAGAATGGCCTGACGTTACTGTATCTAACATAATACTGAAGCGGACCGAATTCTTTTCTGAGTCCGATAAATTAAAATTTTTTACGGTTCTTGAAAATATAGAAACTGCGTCAACTGAGACGTATTTGTTATACGGAACGGATTTTAAAAGCTTTTAAATTTCTTTACTACCGTGTAATGATATGTAAGGCCTTCGTTTAAAATTATTTCTTTTGATAATATAATAATGTTAACTAATTTGTTTTTTATAAATAACGGCTAAGTAAAATAATTTACCTCGTAGCAATAAAAAGGGTATAGATTTGTTTCATAATTGTTGCTACAAGTGCATTATAGTATTGCGGTTGTAATGAAACTAGCATGTATATATATATTGTCTATTTTTGAGTTAAAATCTAGTTTCCCGTTTTCCGGGTTTATACAGAAATAGTAATAAAGCTATAGATAATATCTGACATAATGTGTGTTTATAGTTCTATTTCAATGCAGTACTTTTAGACAAACGCTAACAAACACTGCTGAAACATGATTGAAATCGCACGCGTTGTGTATTTGTTTACACTTCTAGCGACAATTCGAGCTATGTGGTGGAAAAATATTTATGTAATGCATTCTTTACTTGTTATTATTTCTACTGTAATCTGCAGCCTGATTTTTTACTTATCTTACAAGTATGATAGAGTGTAGTAGAGTATGAGTTGTGACGCGCGTTGTGGCTAGTGTGCGTGTAATGGTCACTGCCAGTGACACGGTGGCTGAATACGACCGATGGACAATACAGCTTTTGTTGCACGACCCACGATGGTATCGCAGGGCTCTGATGGCCTCACGTGATGTCGAACACTCGTTCAACACTAGCATTCTTGTCACAACGTTTATTTTTAATAGGTGTTATTTGTGTTATAATGATCGAGAGTTTTTTCGTGTTTTTGACACAACCGGTAAATTTATTTCATATCCAAGTTCAAAAGTTATATACGTGCATTTTTTTTCATAGTCTGAATCTTAGTAAACAGTATATAGTTTTCGAATAAATACCAAGTACAAGTTGCGTAAAAAGATGATGAGATACACATTAAGCTTATTCAGTATTATGTGAAATTTACATTCGACTAGGTTTTGGAACATTGGACGGTGCGCAAGAAGCGTCTTGAACAGTGTCAGCAGTTCGCTCTGTTCGAGCGGTCGGCCCGTGCGGCCGTCGAGTGGATCCGCGAGACGCAGGAGCGTTGTGGCGCTGCAGCAGCAGCCGCTGCGGCCGGAGTCGCGCGGGAGAGCCGTGAGCGCGTGCGTTTGCTCGCGCAGCTCGCTGACGGACTCGTAGAGAAAGGTCATCCGCACGCCGTTCAAATCAAAGAGTGGGTCGCTGCTGTTGATGCTAGGTAACGAATATTAGCATAAAAATTATTATTTGTCACTGCTTTTATGAGTTATATTGTTATGTTACCTATTTTCTTTTCCATAATTTGAATATCCTTATTGTTGTATCATAACATGGAGTTTGATTCATAACATGGATTTGTTCAGATATGCAGAGTTCAGTGGTTCGATGGAGGGTGGCGAGAGTGAGGCGGAAAGCGACTCGGGCGTGGCGCCGTCGCTGGCTTCCACACATTTGGTGGAGAGCGACGTGCGCGCAGAGCCGCAGCCCGCTGCACCCGGCGACGAAAAGCGGCGCAGTGCTCGCCGTAAAGAGTATGTATCTTTTGCATCTAGTAGTCCATATTTTACTATTTAACAATTTATAATGTTTTTTAAAACAAACTACTGCTAATAAAATTACAACCACACGCAGTTAAAGTTATTTGACTTCTTTTTCAGATTTATAATGGCTGAATTACTGCAAACGGAACGTGCGTACGTCAAGGATCTGGAAACGTGCATAACATGCTATCTGCGGGAAATGCGCACTGATCCAGTCTCGGTGCCATCCGCACTACACGGAAAGGTACATTAAAAGCATTCATATCCCAGTCTACTGTAGAAGACAACAATGTTGTTATTAATATATCATAACATCACGCCTGCATCTCCCCGAAGTGGTAGGAAAAGGACTGAAGTGCATCATCATGATTACCTGTTGTAATTTCCACCCAAGCCACTTATCATAAACAGGGCTCAAAATCTGACTTCGAGTTATTAGGACCTCTCGCGCAGTCCAGCTTGCGACTATTAGACCAACGAGGCAGTCAAATGCTATCAGTAATTTGATGAAATAACAAATCTATATGATGAAATCTTTGTGATATTATTATTAATATTATGTCGTCACACCAGGTCCCTTACGGACAGCACAAAGTGCCTTGGATGATGTGGAAACGGAATAGTAAATTTGTATTAATACCGGAATTGTAAAAGCAATTTGACCTACCATGTCACAATTGAAAATAGACCTAATGTAAAAAGGATTGGAACAATTTCGTTGTATACACGGAACCCGTAGGTAGGACAAGAAATTAATGAAACAATATTATTTAGGAGGAGTTGATATTTGGTAACATAGAAGAGATTCATCGGTTTCACGAGCGCGTGTTCCTCCGCGAGCTGGATAAGTACGAGACGATGCCGGAGGACGTGGGCCATTGCTTCGTGACCTGGGCGCGCGAGTTCGACATGTACGTGTCGTACTGTCGCAACAAGCCGGACAGCAACGCAGCCGTCGTGCAGCACGCCGGCGACTACTTCGAGCGGTAAGACTTGTGATTACACAGTTATGATGGCTTCGAGCATCGGTGGCACATAGATGCCCTTATAGAAACTGACACGTTAATCAACACTTGTTAGGTAAACATTTTGTGACTAACTGTTGCAACTTTATCAAAGTTTTTCGCTAGTTAGTATTCAGTGGTTAGTGAATGTTTTTATGTTAGCGTTCTGTAACGTTACAAAACATTTATAGCGACAAGGTGTCAGCTCCATTACAACATATGTATACTTAGCCTATGGCATGCCTGCAAAACCATATTAGCTGCTCATGAATACACTGTTGCTCCCTTTGAACCTATTAAAATCTGCACTTACCGTACATTAGGAACAACAGGAACGCAATCCCTGCTTCAATTCGATTAAACCAAAGTAACATTATGAAAGTAGGAACTTAGACATTGATTACATTAAAACCTTTCTTGCGTGAAGTCAATTTAGTTTAAACAATAAACTCATAATTATTAATATTATGTGTCTGTATAGGGTTCAGCGTAAGAAGAAATTAGAACATCCCCTAGCCGCATATCTCATCAAACCCGTGCAGAGGATTACCAAATATCAATTGTTGCTTAAGGACCTCCAAGCCTGCTGTGCAGAGGGACAAGGAGAAATCAAGGTATGCTAATGTATTTTGGTCATAAAAAAACTATGAAACTATGGATACAAAGTATTTTTTTCACGTATGAACATCAATGGCTAAACTGATTTAATAATTTTATATGACATATTAGAGCCTCTAGGTTTAAACTTTTATTCGTTTATTGTTGTATCGGACTGCAAACTCGTTTAATAAAAAATAAACTCTAAGATAATATACGGTCTCCAAGTTAGCATCCTTATCTTTTTGTGTCTGCATGGCACAGTCAATCGTTACGTGCAGCTACAAGTGTGATGCGTTATAGAAAGTTGGTACGATATGTTTTTGCAAGACAACATAAATGAGGGCCATATAATATATACATATATACGATGGCTCCATGTACGATCACTGTGAGCTAGTCGCGACTCGCGGTTTTCCGTTCCCATATCACACGTCGAGTTCTTTATCACGCTAGAACTTACGTCTAATGATTACAGACCGCGATAAGATAAAGATACGTACAATGAGGAATTTTAATTTGATAGCGAGTAGTAAGTCTTTGTAAGTCAAACATGTTATATAAACAGTCGCAAACAACGTTAACAATTGTTTGTAAATTTGTGCAGTTGTAATATACTTTAACACCATCCGGTGAGTTTTGTTATGAAAGTAACTCGTATGTATGTATATACCAATTTATATTCTTTTGCTGCATTACGTTACCAAAGTTTGTACAAAGGTATTCAGGTACAAAGGTTTGTGCAAATGGATTACTTAATTTTGCACCCTTTGTACAATGGATATATGTACCCATTGTACAATGGGTACATAATTAAGTAACCGATTTTATTTTTTGCATCCAAAGTAACAATAATTGTAAGTTAACAACTACGTCGATTAAACAGTTCAATGAGGCGCCTCGTTTTGTTTATGTCACAAGTTTTTTATGATGTATTCCTTAACAACGGTCACACGGAAAGTACTTTTCCATAAATTATTGCTCAAAGACCAGTTGTTTTAGTGTCCTTTAAAAGTTGTAATGAATATAAAATCTAAAATCGCCAAAGAGATTGACTGCCTCGTTGGTCGAGTGGTTTCAAGCGCAACTGCCGAACGGGAGGTCCTGCATTTAAATCCCGGGTCGGGTATTATTAGATTTTTCTAATTTAGAAGTTCTAGTAGTGGCTCGGAGTCTGGATCTGTGCCCGCTGTATAGCAATAGGCTCACCACCTTTTATATGAGACTTAAACGTAACTGGTGAAACGTGAGAATGTACTGCACTCCTCTGCCTACCTCTTCGTCGATTACAGGCGTGATGTTACACCACAGAGATATTTCGTGTTATTCTTTAACATCCATAATGCAACTAATAGTGATACAATACGATTATTCTTCATTGTAAGCTAGGATAGTATATAATGATTATGTAAGTGAAGAATGTTGTGGAAGTGCCTTTTCTTATATATTTTGATATGTATGTAGTACAATGTAGTACATCAATGGACACGGATTGAAATGTCTATATTATTGTGTACACTTAAGTTAAATTACCGTCAGAGGAGTAATACGATTGCTACGGAAATAGTAAGTGTTATTTCTCAATACATGGAAACATGTGACTAACACTTGCGCTTCTGGAAATTGCTATATTGGATACGGGACTTCATCCTTTATCTTTATTAAGTATTCCAGTTATTCGATATTTTCAGTTAAATTATATAATGTGACAATTGTGCTTATTTGCACTTATCACTTTGGGTAAGTGTATGTGTGCTTATATTAGTACAATATTCCCGGGTACGTCGTTACGGATACGCGTCCGTTTGTGAGAGCAATTTTCGTTACACCATAGGTTATCTTTAATAATTTTTAACATTGTGCATAAATAAACGACTCGCTCTTTTTCTATCTCTCTCTTTATTTTTCACGTATACCAAACGCCACAATACGCTACTAACATTTTTATCTAGCAACGCTAACGACGTCTTGTGTTTAGTAATGTCGTCAACCCATTACGCTCTATCGGTTGGAGATGTTAGTTTTTCATTACGACGTAAATACATGGACGTTTGAGGATATATTGGAGATTAAACAAACTAGTCCAGTGTCGTTCGTAGTGAACAATACTCAATATTTTCCTCATGATTCATTAGTGCGCCCGTACGCCACATCACTTGGCGACTCAATGTGACTGAGTGAGGCCTATTCCACCGCGACGCTCTTATGACAATGTGATTGTGTGCTATGGAATGGGTCACCTATCGGTCGAAAGCGTTATTGTGATGATGTTGAAGTATATCATAAGTGCAAAAACAAATCGGATTGGACCTCTGACGGTTAAGGGCAGGCAGCACGATGTACGTATTTGTTAATGTTACTGCACGGACTATTCTTATGCTCTGAGTTCTGATAATGATGTCATAAAATAAATATAGGAATAATTAAGCGTTCATATTTTATTGAATATTGTTGCGAGTATTTATTGTAATACTAAATGATTTTATTTACGTGATTCCTACGTCATATTATAGAAATATGTATAATATGTCGACAATTTCTTAATATATAAAACCATTTCAGGACGGACTGGAAGTCATGCTTTCGGTCCCCAAGAAGGCTAATGATGCAATGCACCTCTCCTTGCTGGAGGGATGTGACGTGCCCACGGACAGCCTCGGCGAGGTGGTCCTGCAGGACTCCTTCCACGTGTGGGATCTACGTCAGATTATCAAGAAGGGTCGAGAACGAAGAGTGTTTCTGTTCGATCTGCATCTGTTATTGGCGAAAGAAGTTAAGGATTCGCACGGAAAAGCGAAGTACATATACAAAACTAAGTTCATGGTATGTAGGATATTTGCATATTCACTCCAAATAATTCTCAATTGTGCATTCTTGTTATCTTAAAGTACGTGACCGTATAATTTAGTTATCCTCTTGTTATGCAGGCCTTTACTTAAGACATAGTATAATTTTACAGTAGTGATTCATAAAATAAACCATAAGTCCCCCTGCCGTAAACTACAAAATGTGAATTATTATATACGGTTATATAAAATATATAGTCAATGTTATACTATTATAATAGTTATGTATCATAGAATAGTCTATAAGTCATTTAGTATTATAATAATCATAGAATAATCATGATTTCAAACTTTTTGAACTGTTTTTTGATCAGTGGTGTTTTTGATATATTACACTCTAGTGGCAAATGAGCAATATGGATTCTAGTACATCCTCACATAACACAAGACTAATTCAAAATGTGACAACTTTGTCATACAGAGAAAAATAGTTGCAAAGAACAAAGTATTACATATGCAGTGCCCAGGGCAAGCCAACTTAGATATTTATATTGATAAAGGGAACAACCTGTCACAAATCTATTACCAGTGAGGTATATTATACAAAGTGGTGGCTCAGTGAGATTTGATAAAACAGACTATGTTATTATAAACGTAGGAGGTCAGATAGTAGCAACATGTACATAGTGTAGCCCACAATATATACCAGTAGAATTTGTCTGGTTTAGGTTATTTCCACAATCTAAGTAAAATGATTTAAAATACTAACCGTCTAATTTTCTCAGGAAAATCAGGAAATCTGACATGTGTTAGATATAAGAAAGGTAAACAGACACATCTACCTTTTAATAATGAGGGCTTAAGAGTTAAATATGTACTTGATTTGGTCTACTCAGATATATGCAGATCAATGGAAACAGAAACACTAGGAGGTGCCACATACTTCATGACGCTTCTGAATGACTATTCAAAGAAAATATATGCATATACATTATTATTATCTTATGTGAAAAAAGTCAAATGCCCTGGAAAAATTTAAATACCTTTAATATGGACTTGAAAAATCGATGGGATATTTATACTATACAAACGTTTTTGAAATGGATGAGAGCTAGAGCTTAGTATATGTCAAAAAGTTTCTCTAATTACTTTAATGACGCTGGTATCATACACCAAACTCTACACTTAGTACACTAGAACAGAAAGCGCTGATTGCAAGTCCTATTGCAAGAGCGAAATTTATGCTGAATGAATACCAAGCAATGCTGATTTGTTGCAATACATACTATGCTGCCTACGTTATCAATCGTTCTCCAATTAAGCCCTTGCCTTTAAAACACCAGAAGATATTTCGTCAGGCAAGCACCCCAATTTGAGTCAAATGCGCATATTTGGGTTTATAGCGACAGTAGACCAGTCTAAAGAAAAACGAAGGCAAACAAAATTCTGTTTATTAGGTAATGAGATCATACCAAGGGCTTACTATTTAAAATACGTAGCACAGTAATCCAAAGAATCAGAGACGATACATTACTAGATTTGACTGTGAAGAGAGATTATGTTTCTGTAGGATTGTTATTCTCGCAACAAGTAATAACAATATTATTCAGGAGGAAGGAGAAGAAAATAATATTTATGATCATATTACTACAGACAGTTCATATGATTGTGTGTGAAATTTATACTTACCTCACATAGTGATTATATACCTGATACGGTTGTTGAATATTCTCTAGCTAGAAAAAAACTAAAATACGATATTATACATTCATACATTTTGTTGAAAATACTTATATAAGTATTTTATATTTCGTCTCACGAATGTGCCACCTATGTATATACAACAAAGCTATAAATTAAATTACGAAAAGTGTATTAATGAAAAATTAAATTCGCAGAAGAATAATATGATTGCAAATGTATGTTTCTTATTATAAATGAATCAGGAGGTCCACCCTATAAATCAAGACTGGCTGCCAAAAGAAATGCACAAACTGTACAGCTATTTAACATGGCTTCAAAAAATTAACTTGATATCAAGATAGCCTTTCTACATGGTGAACACGAAGAAACCCTATTCATGTTTGTCTGCCAACCAGTTTGCCTGCCATGTGAAGAAAATATTATATATAAACTTAATAAGCCTCTATATTGGTCGAAACGAGCTCCAAAATGTGGGAACAGTTAATTTCATTCTGTACTGAAGTTTAGCTTTATTAATAGTCAAACTCATCAATGTGTTTATGTTGGTCAAATCAATAATAACAAGTGCTTATTTGCTTGTTAGTTGACTATAGCTTGTTATTCTCAACAGATAAATTAGCATTAAATAAAAAAAAACGTTAGAATTGAAAACAATATTTTAAATTAGTGTAGAACACTCCAAGTAACTTTTTTGGGAATATCAATAGGATTTAGGTATGTATATTATACTTAAATACACATAGAACAAATGTTAGATCAGTTCAACTTTGAATGATGCCAGTTCCAATAGCCTTCTAGTCGATCCTCAAATTAATTTACAGAATGGAAAAGGGCAATCTGAGAGGAACATTTCGTTTATAGAGGTTTTATGCAAGCTCTAGCATTTGGTTGGCTATTGTAAAGCAACCCAATACGATGCTTGCTTTTAGGCTGGTGAGTCAATTCCTCAACCGTTACAACCAAATGTTTTGGAATGCAGTTTGTGAAATATTTGAAAGCTTTTAAAGATTGTACGTTGCACTACACAAAGACTATATCAGAAAATTAATGACTACAGCGACGCTGACTATTCAAATAATTTATCCCAGTCATCGACCAAGTTATTATGAAGAATAAACCAGCCATCACTGTGTCCAGCCAAGAACAACAAACCGTGGCTCTACGACAGAGGTCTTGTCCCTGGCAGCTTGCTCGAGCACGAAAGAGGCCACGTGGGTCAAAATAGTGTTGGGGTACTGGTCATTGGTCAACATAAATAGGATTCATTGTTAATTAAAATGTAAACCTTCACAAACGATGTAACATACTGTAATTTTATTTTAAATTTGTAACTTTGTATTTTTCAAGGGGAATGCTTGGCGGTGTGTCGTTTTCTTTACTCTATTTTTTCTTCTCACTAACAAAATAAATGTATTTGTTGTTCAAAACCAGTTTATTCTAATTTTTTGCTTAAAACGTAACATCACGCCTTTAATCCCCGATGAGGTAGACAGAGGAGTGTAGTGCACTCCCACGTTACACCAGTTAAATATAATATTAAATTAATAGTTATATAGTAAAATAATAATTTAATAATATTTAAGTTAAACCTTGTTTATTTCCTATCGGACCAAGGAGATCGTCTCTACGTTATTATTCTCATGATAATTAACCGTTAATTCGATGAATCTATTGATTCACCTCTGATACAACTAAAAGCACGATAATTTCATTATACTCTACAAAATTCGATAGCCGTTTCTTAGTATAACCTGCTTTAAACGAGTTAATTAGTTAGATGAATATTATCTGAAAGTATTTAATTTGTAAATAAGTCATCAATTAAAATATCTGCAATTCGGAATGGTACGAATCTTTCATTCTTATGAATGTTTTCACTCAAGATGACATGTTTTGTTTGTTTTATTTTTACCAATCTCGTACGTCACAATCCGGCTATGTCAGCGTCAGGAGTCATCATTCGTTCCTTGATGTACGTAAAGGATTTTTCTATTAATAATAATCGTGACGATGTGTCGTTGCGTAATTATATTCGATGGAAAATTTTATTACTATTCGCTAAATTTATCTGATACGCTGTAATTGTACATAGACGTACGCCACTAGTAGTATATTTGTTTTATTTAAAAAGTTATAGGAAATTTATTTTAATTCAATTAACATTCACGTCGTGTTCAATGTACTCGAATAGAGAGTAATTTTTCTGCACGTTATTCAGACTTCGGAGTTGGGTGTCACGGAGCACATCGAGGGCGACGAGTGCAAATTCTCTGTATGGACGGGTCGCGAGCCGATGGCCAGCGATTGCAGAATCGTGCTCAAGGCGCCTTCGCTTGACGTCAAGCAGACCTGGGTTCGTCGACTGCGCGAAGTCATACAGGTAAACTATTTCATTTATAACTGTTGTATTGCCGTTGCTATCGGCCTCTTGGAAATGGATAATGTTAAGAACATAACCGAAGTAATTTTACAAACTGCAATCTATTATAATTATTTCGTACTGTCAGCTCAAGCGCAAGAGTAAACATTTCCCGATAATTAATGTTATGAAAAGTATAAGTAGTAAAATCTTAAAATATGATGCTATTTATTTTATTGTCAACACCAGGAAACCTACTTCAGTGCTGCTTTACAACCGCCCAGAAGTCCCGCTCGTGTTCATCCTAACAGCTCGCAACGTTCCAGCAGGTACATTTACTTGAAATTAAAATGTTTTTCTTCAGTTTCTTACTGCACGTGTACATAATGTTATGTTTTCGATATTCGATCGTCTTGTTGAATTTAAGATTCTTGTTGAAGTTGTGTGGAATCGATTTAACTTCTTCGCTATACGAAACGTTAACATCTATGGCTTTGTTACAGAGACCTGGATTGCACATCCATAGATGAAACAAATGAAAATCTCGATCGTAATTCGCTGGCGTCATTTGGCAGCGGCAACACCACCGACTCCGATAAGGTGAGTGCTTGCTTATTGACTATTCTGAATGTCTGTGAAAGTTTACATAGTACAACCTACTCGACATCGAATACTTATATAATTCAACGAATCTAAAAATTAGAATGTAATATGTATTTATTACTTACTGAAGATTACATGTATGTACGTAGATATATAGGCAGAGGAAAAGTTCAAAATATTAATCTGTTTTTAATAAAACTTTCATACTTCTTGTCCATCGTCGACGCACCACCAAGTTACGTCACGTTACGGTTATGAGGAAATAAACAACTAGCATTTAAAGTTTCAAAATTATCCTTCAGAATGATGGAAATGGCTTTTGACATTTTATTTTGGTATGTAAGTAGTTCTTCTGTCGATGTTTTCGTTATGATTTGTTACTTTCTTCGCATGATATCGTTTACATTTTTTTTTTCATAATAGTATTTCGTATTATTGGAAGTCAAATGCTCAAACGAATTACTGAATGACTAATTTATGATAGCGTTATTGGAAGTATCTATTTATTTTACGAAATAACAGCAAGGCCTTTGATTCCCGCTCGTAAACTCAAGCGGAGTTGAATTATTTAAGATTTACAATAAATAAGAAGAAAGTAAAAGGTTGATGTTGACTAGTTTTGATTTTCTAATTGGGAACAACTTTAAATTTCACATTTTCCTTAGCTTAAATTTAGAAATTCTTGGAGCAATACAAAAAATGAAAATTCTGATTTTATTTTTGTTTTGTAGACTCATATTTGCTACATTATTGCTATAATGAATGGTTGTAAAACAAACCACAGTCTATACCTAGGTTGAAGCTATACAAAATAATCAGTGTACATTAATTACGATAATAGTAACCGTTTTGATTTTATAGATACATCTTATATCGCAGTTATGTTGTGCAGTGCTTAAAGAGAATATTTACTTTTTTTTAAATGCAAATAATTGAATTGATTAAAATTCTTCCATACTCTATTTGCCATCGTTTTAATTTTAATTTTTAACATTGAGATCTAGAAGCTGTTTTCATCTATATTTTCGTGACGAATATATATGAATATCAAAATCTTTGTTTTATACTATGCAATGTTGGGGAGTTCGACGTTTCCAAAAATATCAACTTATTTGGTTTCTTCCCTGCGGGGATAATATTTACGTGACGTACGACTGTAACGTACTCGTTAGCACTATTATAGATAATTATTGGAACGATTTACCTACAACGATATCTACCGCAAGTGTGAATTCAGTTTTAACATACGTATTTTATTGTTACATCATAAGTAGACAGTAATAAATGTGGGAGATGCGGGTTATTATGTTCTATTATACACAACATGTTAACCTTCATGAAATATCGTCGATCGTTTAGCGCCATTTTATTACAAAATAGTTAACGATGGTTAGCCCGCTCTGTTCCGTTTGAGCTGTATCTGAAATATAATAACTGAAACATTTACTGGATGCATATTGTCAAGAGCAAATTTAATTTGTTCAATCTGTCCGTAGAAAAGTTTTCCCTGGTAACGGACGTTATTAAAACCTCGCTTGACCGAAATATTCGGCTCCGGCTCCAGCGGGGCGGCTTACAGTCGCAAACGAAATTGTCACTTCTCATTGAATTCGAGTTCCTTAAGTGTTTTCCTCGTGAAGAGATCAGGAGGGTTGCGCTCCGTCCGCCCTGTTGTATCAACTGGCACGCCAATTTACTCTGGCACTCTCTAATTTATCGTATTACTAAGAAGTTTTTTTTTATTTCTAGGCATTTAACTCGCAAAATTTTCTTTAATTATAAAAAAGACTTTCACTTGAGTCATGTACAACCGGCTTTGTCTCCAAATAAAATATTGGTACGAACATGTTAAATTTTAAAAACTATTGATCTTAGAAGTTGCTGCTAGACAATTTTTAGACATTTAGTATTTAAGAATTCACATGAGATTAAATAATATTTAAGATATATGATATGATTAAATAATATTTAATTTTTATATTTATATAAGAATTCACATGAGATTAAATATAATATAATTATTAGAATCAAGCAAACGGACTTTTGTATCCATTGAAACATTGGATTGCAAATATGTAATATTAGTGACTTTCAAAATTTAACAGCACCTTGAATTAGATAAAGAATACCAAACGTTTAAATTATTTAATATTCAATGTCTAAGAAGAAGTTGATTATCACGATATACATATATACGTATTGAAGCGAAGGTAAATATTCTAGCGAAAATAGATAGCTAGCGAACTAGTAAGTTGAAGGATTTAATTAAAAGTTTCCGGTAGTCTGGCGACTAGTGTTAGTAATTAATATGTTTCCTCTTTATAATCAAGCGATGAACCTTTCATTAGTGAAAGGTTATGTTTAATGTAACTTTAGTATTATATACTAACATTACATTTTTACTAGTAAGTACAATTGTTAGGATGAAGTTAATACATTTGTAGAAAATCTTTTTTTGCCATTAACACGTCTACACGTCCTATTTCTTTATTCAAAAATCTGTACATTCTCTTAAATATATTCTTGAACTTAAATTGCCCAACATTTAATCTTTTTACTGTTTCACTGATGGACTTGGGTTTTATCTCAGCATGAGAAGTATAAAGGCCATAGTCTACTACGAGGGTGCGTTTTTAAGTTCGCGGAATGGCAGGGGTAGGTCATTAGTAAAGGTGATTAACGGAATGACAGCGAGTTAAGCAACTCATTATTAGTATAAATAACAAGTATTATCTTAATCGGTTCATTAGCCCGTGCTGGGCCTCACTCCTACCCCTCCCCACTCTTCTTAATTCAGGTGGAGCCTTTTGGGCTCGCCACTAAAACCCGGCGAAGCTGTAGAGGCCATTAGGGTCAACAGCATAAGACACATAGAAAAAACCAGGACAGAGACTCACTTGAAGACCACCCACGCTTCGGACGGCCGAACGAGGTGACTCCGGAAATTATTCAAAAATTCGAAAAAATAGTATTGGAAGATGCCAGATTAAAGAAGAAACAGCCTGCAGAGATGGTTGGAGTAGCGGATACGACAATTTTTAAAATTCTTTATGATCATCTTGGCATGACAAAGGTCAGCGCAAGATGGGTGCCGAGAATGCTCATACCGCCTCAAAAACACCGCGTGGAGTGTTCTCGCACGCTATTTAACTTCTGTAGTGAAGACAACGATTGACTATTAAGTGGAATTGTTGCTGGAGAAGAAACTTGGTTTCATCATATTGAACCTGAGTCTAAACAGGACTCCATGCAGTGGCGCAAAAAATGCACACCCCCACCAAGAAGTTTAAGATGTCACAGTCGGCTAGAAAAATCATGACGACAGTCTTTTGGAATTCAGAAGAGATCCTATTAACGGATTACAAAGATAAAGGCGTCTTCATAACCGCAATATACTGTGCTTCAATCCTAGACAGGTTGAAAGAATCTATCAAAGAAAAAAGAAGAGGAAATTGACCAAAGGTGTCTTGTCCTGCTTTTGCACGTCAAAGCGCCCGTGCACAAAAGCCGTGTTGCGTTGGCTGCCCTGCACTAGGTGGGCTTCGATATTTTGGAACACCTACCCTTCAGTCCTGACCTGGCTGCCAATAATTATTATCTCTTCACAAAGCTTAAAAAAGAACTTCGTGGCAATAAGTTTTCAAGTGATGAAGAAGTGAAGGATGCAGTTTCAGCTTATTTTTCGAACATTTTTTTTTAAGTTATACATAAACTAATTGGAAGATCTGGTAAAGGTATTAGGGTAGCGGGTGAATATATTGAAAAATAACAATAATTTTGTATTGTTATTCTCACTTCTTATCCTCCATTCCGTGAACTTAAAAATGCCCCTTCGTACTAGGCTAGTCAAGTACGAGCTGGTACACTTCACGTGCCTTAGAGAATTAAAGGACAACTCATAAGGTATGCAAAATTTACCATAATGTTTTCTTCACAGTTACAGCAAGTATTATTTAATTTTAAGACGCACGTTTTACGTCGCACGTCGTATGCGTTGATTACTTAAGAAAGGAGAATATGGAATGTCACGTTAAGGGCTCGCGTGGTGTGCCTATACCAGTTGATTGGTTATACACTAGATCGGATGGCTACATTACTACCCGGTATGGATAGTAGTTTAATTAAAACGAACTCTTGCTCTCTAACGTAAAGGTGCTGCGAACCTTTTCTCTCTCGTAGGCAATCTGCCAATATTTTTTGTTTCGATTACAGCAAATGATTAAAATTGTACAAATGCAAGTTTTTGTTGTTAGAAGGGCCTACCGGAGAAAGATATAACTGTCAATCTATAAGGTTCATGAAATGAAGGGATTTAACCATAATGAGTATTTACCTGTAGCTAAAATCTTCCGAATTTTTCTTAAAAACTTGATGTTCGGTCGAGTGGTTGCAAAGCGTGACTGCTGATGGAGAGGTCCTAGGTTCAAATTACGGGTCAGGTGTAAGGGCTCGGAGTCTGGATATGTGCCCGGTGTATGGTAATAAACACACCAGCTATTCCATTGTGGGACGTAAACTTAACTGGTGAAACTCTCCTCTCCCTCTCTCCTCTCTCACTCCTCTGCCTATGCTATCTACATCTGCCTATGCTATCTATAAAGAGATATCCTCATACATATTAGCACGCTTATTGCGCTTCGAGGTAGGCAGTCTGAATATCTCCACCTGCCAGGGCCGTGCCAAAATTCTTTTAGCTCTTCTTCCTTCATTAAAGTAGTCATACATTTACCAAAAGTCAGAATTTCAATAGTGGTCTTTTTAAATGAAATACTTTCCGTAAACTAACATTCATGTCTCATGCACCCCCATATTTGTTTTCGCTGACCTGAATCCTTCGCAGTTTAGTATCGACCCCTACGTGTTGATATAGACCATTTTAAGAATCGTCGGTCTAACAATTTGCTTGTAGCTTCGATAGAATATTTCTCTAACTCGTTAAATATTTAAATATAGCCAGAAATTTTGCATTCATTTAATTATATGTTATTTAGTGGCTTAGACATAAAGGTTACGAAAGTTTCGTGTTCGATTTTCAATCTGCTAGGTGTCCGCAAAATAATTATATAATGTGTAATACATTTGGAATTACCTTCTCTGCTTGTTATGACTGTCTATAATACTTATATCAAACCAAACTCTGACGTGGAGCTACGAGTATGAGTATGAGGGTGAATCTTTGTCTATTATAGGCATGTGCATGGTAGCGTGCGCTACCATAAAAAAACACCTTATGACCTTATGATATGATAATAATGAACGCCTTATACGTATATTTATATTCGATACAGCTTTCCTACTAAGATATAAAATCTTTTAAAACATTTTTTTTTTAATTTTAATATCCCAAACGTGTGTAAAGGAACCAATGATCTATAACTTAACTAACTGATGTTGTTAGTTGATTCTTTCTAAGTCCGGAGTCTTATTTTGTCGCGGCAACTTTTCTAGTGTTCAGTATCCAACCTCGTATTTTTGCTCCGATATTTTGCCGAGCACTTTGGTACTAATAGATAGTTTAAATGATAAACCGACAGATATTTTAATAGTCACAAAAGACATTTTTTAACAACATTGCTACCTACTGTTTAAACAGTGTCAAGAAAACGACCTGTATGCAATGTCCACAACAAAATTAAAAAGGAGTATTAATATCGCAAGGAATATATGAAATCTTTTCTTTTTGTCATATTTTATCGTATCATCATCTATACTAGCCCTATTTTAATTATATCAAAATAATCATAAATATAATGTGTGGAAGCTACGCTAGCTGATTAAGTTACTGTTTACACTTAGTTACCTCGGAAGTTTTATGTTAAATAATATAATAATACGCCATGTCAGTATGCCACTGCTACCCACGGACAGTTTGACTATATTTTTATTAATGATGAATATTTCTCTTTTTCATTATCTATACCACACTTCGCGAAACTAAATTTATATATTACTAGCTGTTGCCCGCGGCTTCGGTGTGGAATTTGGTCTGCCGTACAAAATTCGTGCAAACGGTTCGTGTATAATAGCATTGTTATACTCATGATGATAACTTCGAAATTCAATGTTCATAATTAAATGATATCTGTTTAACGAATTGACCAATTTTACTTATGTAAACACAAAAAATTACTTACTTGAAATTATCTCGATGATGAAGTACTTTAATTTCATAAGTATTCATATTATCACATGAAAAATGCATTTAAAATGTGTAGTGGTTATTTAGTAATTTTAAAAATAAAAACTCTTCTTATAGCTAATCTTTAACCATTTAAGCAGCGCACGCGAAAAAAGAAAATTTTTGAGACGATTTTTATATCTTGATTAACATAACCTGATTTTTTTTGCACATGCCTAAGTTTTTAGAAATAAAGTACAGCCTATATTACTTCATAATAATGTAGCATTCTATTAGTGAAAAAATGGTTAAAATCGGTCTAGCGGTTTTGGAGTCTATTCGATACAAACAAATAAAAAAATCTTTCCTCTTTATAATATTAGTATAAATTTCATCTTTCTTTCATATAGTAATTGGCAACAAATATAAAATGACCTATGAAATGATGTTAAACGTCGCAATATCCGAAATAGGTCAAATTAACATACGAAAAGTAAGGAGAGTAACTAAGACAACAGGTTTTGTAATATAATTTATTTGGATGAAGAAAATTTGGTACGCTGAATATCTATGAGTAGGGTTAACCGATTGCACTAATGTAAATAAGCATGTGCGTGAAAAGATCTGACGTCAAAGCGTAATCGGCGTATCAAAAGATCGCAAATCGCAAAAGATTGCGAAAATCGTCTTGCTTCAAGTATTTTCTAGATATAAATATAATGTTATATCTACTACATCTATCTAACGTGAACTTAATATAACGTGATTATTGTTACAATCTCTATATTCTGCAAGCAACTATGAAGTGGATTCTTATTAGTCAATACTTCAGCAAAATTTAAAAAATATACCTATATGTTTTTCCTGGTTAGATGTTAAGTCGAGGCCCGGTTCGGTTCATTCGAATTTAATGTTCATTTTCGTGACAAAACCGCTTAAAATGATATGGAGAAAATCTCGTGACCTAACGAGATATGGGGAGAAACGAAACGACACTAGCAGTCGGCGAACCGTCCTTTCGCCGATTAATCACGGTTCGGATACAAACGGTGATTTGAAGCGCGCGCTCTGTTCTCGCCATTAGCTTGTCTCCCGACTTCGTTTCCATTCATCTTTGTATTAAATTTTGATAGTGATTGATTGATAAATTGCCTATTGGCAACAAAACCTAATAGGATTTGTGCAACTTTTTCAATGTAATTGTGTGCATTTGGCGAAGATATTATTAGAGAATCTTCGCAACGCTCAGAATAAATAAAATATTTTTATACGTGGAGAAGCTAACGAATTAAAGGTAAAGTGCTAATTTTTTTAAGTTTTAAAAAATACATTTCATTGATAAGTTTCATCATCTCTAAAAGTATTATGTAATGAGTGTATGTAACTAATTTAATTTGTGTCTATTTATATTCGTATTAGGTAACAAAAAAATTGAATTTGTATGAAAGTGAATCGTATTCAATTAATCTCTCGTTGACACTTGTCGACGATACTTTGCATAATTGAATGTATACTTTTGATGTTGACATTTCTGTGAAGGGCATTCAAAGTGGAAACGTGCCCCATTTGTATATGAAAATTTCCTCAATCCAGAGAGCTTTCCTGACTGTTCAATAAATATTTATGTATCAAGCGGCTGCACTCGTACGCGTACTTTGGCTCGACTAGTGTCGAACTTATCGATACAGTTCATTGGCGGTTCAGACAGATTCGCCTGTGAATTTGAACTGGGATGTTATTGGTGATAATAAACTTTGAAAAATTGACGAAATTTTACATTTTGTTTTATAGAAATTTGGTAAATCAAGTACGTTCGTTCACCGTAATATTCATGATATGCGTGATCCGACTCGCATCGGGCTTGTTATTTTAATAGCAGTTAAAATTTTACGATAAATTTCTTTTCGAAATATAAATCGCTGTGCTTTAACCGTACGTGGGCTACGTGACTTTTAAATGTAGATTCCTATTAATTATATTAAAGACTGGACTTCAATTTTAAAATTTGTTGCCATATAATATACTCGCGAACAACACGGGTCAGTACGAAAAAACTAACATTTCTTTTAAAATGGAGCTACCAGCATGAATGTTGGAAACATTATTAATTTAAATCTAATTATTTATATAATACTGAAAGAAAATTTTAATAAAATACTATAATCAGTACTTTATGGCGGTGTTGAGATTCTTTCCACACCCCTAATTTCGTTTTAAGCCTGTTTAACTGGACTCAAGTGCGGGCTGCCCGCAGGTCATTCCATGCGACTAATGCCAACGTCTTGAAAACACTCCCTTACAATTCGAGCTCTATGAGACCTAGCGTTTTCTTGAATACGTATTGAATTTTTACTCATAATAATTAAATTTGAGGCAACATATTCATTAAGAATTTCTTATACAAATTTTGAATTTACAGTTGCGCTTATCCTCATAGAGACGAATAAAGAATACATCCCCTGAAACCAAGCCGGGATTCCAGCCTGCCTAGGCACAGCTATACTCCCTGGCCTCTTATCGGCAGCAGTATAGGTGGTGTAAGAAGTTGTGCTTTGCGATCTCCAACCCCCATTCCCTGCATGGAAATTATTTGCAAAAACCTGTCTCAGACGAGCTGATGATAATGATCTTGCACTACTTATCACACTATTTTTGATAATCATTAACTTGAAGCAACTATCTGAAGAGATTTCAGTCCAAACTATAACAGATTTTGGACCCTTCGTGCTCCTGCCTATCCCGTATTATGATTATAATATAATAATAAT
>DWJK01000057.1:0-32363 GCA_018248815.1 Croniades pieria auraria
ACTGTTGGAATATGGGTCTCCTCTCATATTGAGAGGGTTAAGGCCGTAGTCCGCCACGCTGGCCAAATGCGGGTTGGTGGACTTCACACACCTTAGAATTTTCTTTTTTATAAATTCTAAGATGTGCCAGGTTTTCTCACGATGTTTTCCTTCACCGTTAGCAAGTGATATTTAAATTTAAAACGCACTTTTGTAACGAGGTGCGCGGCACGGATTTGAACCCAGCACCCCCGGAGTCAGAGACTGAATTCTTAACCACTAGACTATCAATGCTGTAAATGCATCAACTTTTAGCGACCTTAATAAATGTAGAGTTATAATAACTACCACTTCTCCCATATCTTCTACCCTTTTCTTTATCAATCTCTACAAAAGTTGGCTGAAAGAGATAACTGTAATTTGTATCAGTCCTGTTAAATTCACACACTTTCTATTAAACAATGCATATTTCTTTATTGGGCTTGCGGTCTTGTTTATATTCCATGTCAGCCTTATATTTGTATATTATTTATCGTAACTATAATTAATGTTCTCAATTGAATTTACTATGGATCTAAATATTGTCAAATATTTGTAAAAAAATGTTTTTAATCAGTTCAGACCTGTCCTATCGCATCAGCTTTTTAATAATTAAATTATTAAAATATAATCGTCTTAAGTAATTCAAATAATCCTCTTATCTGTGTTATAAAGGTTACTTGTTTTTTTAAGTATTTATCATTGTGGCAAGCAATCGGCGCATCACGTAATCGCCTAATGAAATCTTGTAAAAATTGATCACTCGATCAATGTCAGCATATCTTTACGGCCTCATATTATCTTTTAATGGTACCCTTCTATCATGATTTTGTTTTTATATATATTGTTTATTTCTCGGCTCATCGCCTAATGCTCTACTATCCCTACTCCTCTGCTATCCCTACTCCTCTGTTATCCCTACTACAGGCGTGATGTTACTATCGTTGAATTGTAAAATGTAGTGTAAACTCATTTGAAGTATTGGTAGAGCATTTTGCCCATCGTAGTTCTTAAGCGGACGTGTCAAAGAACGCTCCTTAAAACGGACCAAGACATAGATAAAGTAGTACGGTACAGACAAGTTCATAAGCGATACTGATAGAATACTATAAAATACCCATATTTTCCATTACACAATAATAATTAATGTTGGTGATGAGATAATTTCTACTGGAGATAAAACTGAAAATTCAAAATCTGCTCTAGAAGACATGTCACAAATATTCATTCAAAAGAAAAAACTCACCCTTTAATCCGGACAGCGAAGGTACTAGAACGAAAATAGCCGCGACTTCCTTGAAGACATCCCAATTCTGAAATAACGGGACATATTCATTAGATACAAATACAATATTACTATTTCATATTTTAGCCAGATGTTTCGTTAATTCATTATCATTACTGTTATACCACTGCTAAATGATTAATTTACCGAACATATTATTATAAATGTAGCCTTATCGGCAAGGTCCTCATTTACAGAAGGTCTATGTCTAGCAATGGACCGAAAAAGACTGACAATAATAATGATGATTAAAAATGTGCCGGCTTAACTCACGTACGTTTTTCGGGATGACCCGACTAGTTTTGAACCTGTACGAGGTCCTTCCTCATGAGCTCCCGCCGTTTGCAGCGAGGTCGCGGCGGAGACTGAACTAGTCGTGCCATCCCGAAAAACGTACGTGAGTTAAGCCGGTACATTTTTAATCATGTGTACAAATACTCACGAAACATTTAATAGTAAAATAATAATGATGATGGAAGTAGATCGTAGAAAGTACTATAATAAATGACTGACCATTGAATTTTATTGAATGACCCATAAAAATCTCTATCCGCACCCATATAAATTTGTGTTAATTCAGATCAGATACGATACGTACGAGTAGTTGACATTGAGATAGATATAAAAAAACTTCGGGTTTGAACTTTCCGTCATGCAAAGGCTCTGAACCGGAACACAAAGAACTGCATATTTTAATATGACTCAGAAATAGACTGAGGGTAATTGAACTTGAAACAATAAAAATAACACCAATGTTATGTAGCCTTGTTTATTCAGTAACTAAAATTTGTTAGCTAATACGATTTAAAAATAACATTACACTAATGACATGCCACTACAATGTCCCTTAAGAATGTGTGATTTAAATTATTTGACATCAAACTCACTCTGACACTGCCCAAGACAAGACCGGCACCGATGGTGCCGCAGCCAGCGATGAAGAACGGCACGGCTACTTGCATCAGCGTATTCCACCATCTCTCCTCTTTTTTCTAAACAGGAAACAATTAAAATATGAGATACATGTAATTATATATTTGTACCAAATACGATAATCAAAAAGACTGAGAAAGTGAAACGTTTCAACGTTTTGAGTTCTGTATATAATTTTTCTGAATGTGCATAATGATTTGTTACACACTGAAGGATGGAACAAGGAAGGGCAGAAAGAGAATCATGAAAACACGGGAAGTAAAATAGGGGGAAATAACTTCAAAAGATAACTCTTACGGCTACAGTAAAAGAAACATCTGCACAAATCGAAGAATCCAGTGTAATGCCTTCAAACAAATATTTAACGATTAAACATTTAATGTTACGTTGTAAAAACGTGACGGCTTTACGTAAAGTCTAATAACGTTTGTTTCTATAGACAGTTTTTCAGTTAATAATAAAAACGACATTGTTCGTTAATTTAATTGGTATAAATCAATTTCTATTAGTGTTTGTCTTAATGATGTTTTCTCTACAGCGTTAGCTTGAAACATTCATGGATATCCAGGGAAATTTGAATTCTTCCAAAAATTTTCTTTAACGTTTCGGATTTAAATCTTTGATAGGTTTGTGGAATTTTGTGGTCCACAAAACATAAACCGATTCGTGAAGGCCACAGTACACATCAGCTGATAAGAATCAGATTTAAATTAGCTAAAAAATAAAAGTAAATTCAATTGTCTCTCGATTGTTTAAAAAAAATAATAATATTACCTTAATAACATAAACTATAGAATAACAAAGTCAACCGAAAGCAGTTTCGTTTATTACAATTTCCAACAATAAAACATGTCATTGTCAAGGGAGTAAACATTGTGAAATTTTTAAAGCGAGGTAGTTCCATATAACAATGTCTATATTAGAGAAAGGGTCAGTAAGTGTGTTTGTTTTTGGACATTAAATGTCATCTGTCAAACATCTGTCACATGTCAAATGACATTAAATGTCATCAAAGAAATGGACCTAATTATACCTTGTATGTAGCTTCTTATACCTTTTTTATGTCAGTTTTATCATGAATTCTGCTATGTTTAATTGCCAATGTTAATTTGCCAATCCACCCATGTAATCAAAATGGACACGAAGATAATGAGACAGAGGCAGTTTTAAGGCAGCAAATGTATATTCCCATAAATCAGATTCTTAACAAAATATTGTGATAAAGGAAGAATCTAGATTGAAATGAAACGAGCTGATAAAATCAGTCAATCATAATAACTTCATTTCTCAAATACATGTCATCTGAAACTGTGGAATTTTACAATAAAGCAACAAATTTTAATTAAATCAAATACAAGGATTCTTACAATTTATGTACGACAATAATTATTATGAAAGCCTTCATCGCAACAATAATAAAATCTTTACTAACAACTTCATTAAATTTTTGTGGGATAATTATTTCATTCTAATAAAAATAATGGGAAAACTTTTGCCTAATCGCCTTTCGCGTTGATATCTATAGAATCACTTATCAGAAAACATATCGCGATGTTTGGTAATTTTGAAACAATATATCTATTTAAATAAGGCTAGGTATTATTAAATATGTGTTACCTCGTGAACATACGATATAAGCAAGATCTGAGATTGACTGAGACTAAGATTACAAAAGAAAAAAAAAACTATAATAATGACACAAGATAATATTCTTAAATAAAATATCTCATCCCTCCCAATTGAGTTCTTCTTTGCAAAGTTAACTGTAAACTTCTTTATAAAACAGCCTGGACATGATCACAATACTTAGCAACTTTTCATGAACATTAAAGTCTTAAAATTCGTTTGTCAAATTTTCATTCCTTTAAAATTTTGTTCCTCTTAATTCGTGCATTCCTAAAAAAGATTCAAAATTAATTCCACTAACTACTACATCATATAAGAAAATTATAAAGATTTCCAGTTTATCCATGTGATGTATTTTCTCATCATGATTGAACAAATTCATTTCAGAAAACTTTTTTTTCCACTAATTAATCACTATTTTGATATTGTTAATCGATTCATAATATCACTTCTATTCGTTTTAGTTTTTTTGATTGATCGGTATAATTCCATTATCTGAAATGTGTATAACTTAAAATGGTATAAATTAAATTTTTATTGTTTATAGGTATTTGTCTGAAACTGAAATAATCTTGTTGACAGAACTGACATCGGTTTTTTCTTTTTTCAAGTGACAGAATTTTAACGAAGGAAGCAAACGGAGATTTCAATACAATGGTTTTATGTACTTTTGCAATTTTAATCAACCGACCGACCCACGAGCTCCTTATTATGCATATTTAATAAAAATCAAAAAACTATACTTCAAAGTGCCAACATATCCAACCAACTTAGTAATTATAGTAAACTTAGGAACTTAGTTTATTTGCTATTTATTCGTCTGTTAAATTATTTTATTGTTGCTTACCAAAAAGGTGTACTTCAACAAGATTACTCATATATTCATTATCATAAATACACGTATTAAATTGTGCTATCAGTTTAATTAAAAGATTTCCTTTGGAAGTTCTAGATTCTTCTATATGTCATCTGTTTATACTTTGGACACAATACTATTTGCAAAGATGAATTCTTCATTTAATTATCTAAAATACATCGTGAAACACAATATGTGATAGTTATGCATTAACACTTGTCTCGGGTTGAAAAGTAAATCTTCGTAGTACATTATTCATAGATTTAATTTGCTTATTAATTAGTGTGACTTGTGGTTTTCTCGTGTAAAGTGTCACATTTAAATAAATCATTATAATGACATATTTGACGCACTGTTTAGTACATTGTACTCGTGTGTATGTACTTAGAGGAAATTATTTTTGATTTACATCGGCTATTACAATAGATTTTTATATTGTCAAAGAGATTTATGAAACGTTTTCTTGATTAAACCTTTCTACTCTATTCTAGTACCATGGAGCAGTTACTTAATATAGTTACAAAAATAATCATACCTGTGATTTCCTGAAGTTAGTTACGTAATAGTTCAGCCATGGAATAGGGCATGAGCCTATTGCCATACACCGGATATAAATTCAGAGAATGAGCTGCTACTATAAATTTCAAGATGGAAAATCCCTATAGCATTCAACCCGGGGAACTTAGGACCTTAAGGGAGTTCAAACTAAATTTGTGCGACATCAACTTACCCCGGATAGGGGTTGTTTTTCCGCATCCGCTTCGGTGATCTTCTCGTCTAGTTGATCAGGGCTCTTGAGGTCCCCGTTGGAGTTTACGGATGCCATATTGAACGCCGTATCTGGACATCCAATTTCATCTGTAACAAAAATGTAAAGTGTCAGTTATAAATTGTATATAAAGCGATATTACTGGAAGTCAAGAGCCAAAAATATATTCGACGTTCTTTTGAAAGAAAGAGAAAAGAGTTCGGAAGAAAGAGAAAACGATTAAGAAGTGCGGATGTTGACAAAAGACAAAAAAGGATTTTTTAGTCTTTGGGAATCTTGTCTTTCCTCTCGATTTAATTTGCTAACTTACTTTTGTAAGTAAGCTCCAATCTTTTCAAAAAGTTTACCCAAGAATTAGCACAGAAGCAAATTGCTAAAATACGTTTCAATTGTTGTACAATTGAAATGTGAATTTCCTATCCAACAAGAAGTCGTGAACAGTACACAGTTTTGAAGATTCTAAACATGATAACCTGAAGTGTTTGCTTTTCTCCTGGCTGCTATCATTTTAAGTGAATTATATCGAACTTGTCCTATTTCGTTTAAATGAATTATCTTATTTAAATCAATATATTTAACTTAGTTGACCCACACTTTGTTAAACGTAAATAGTTAGATAAGTACTCTACGATTGCACACAATTGTAACATTTTTATGAGATAATACATAATATTTTCATAAATATCATCAATAACAGTGGTATTAACAAGAAATGTTACAAAACATACAGACAGTCAAACAAGTTTTCTCACACAGATATGCATGAGGCTGTTAAACACTTAATGAGAATCTAACAACCGTGTTATTGTAAAATCACTTGTGACATTTCGGCAGTTTTACGAGTCGTTATTATAATTTATGAGGGCAAAAGAACATTAACGTTAAAGTTAATATACTCCACGATAAGATTATAAATCATTACCTTCAAAGTCGATGCTACCTAAATAAAATTTTAATGAAATATCTTCCAGTACGGTGGGCTTTAATATATTACAATTAATGGGTCGATTAAAAAAAAAAAAAGTTGAATTACAGCCTTATGAAATTACTGTTATAACAATGCATGATTATGTTTTTATGCATTGCAATTTAATTTTATGTCACTTATTTCATGTCTGTATTGTATTTTCATTTTGTTTCCTTTTGTATTACAATGATAGAACGTGGCAGTATATCTACCTCTTCGAAGATAACAGGCGTGATGTTATGTTTTGTGTATTTTTATCCTTAGCTCATATAACATGCGTCCATTTTCACGTATTATAAATATGAAAGTTTAGATCATCTGTAGCTACCTAGGTAGCCTCCTTTTCAATTTCGAATGAAGTTTTTTGAATGCGGTTTACAGCAGAAAGAGAATTAACACTGCGGCATACATCGGAAGGATAATGTACCGTTTTGGATACTAGACAACAAAAACGGCACGAGACAATCTTGTGTCTTTTATCTTAACACCTTTCTTCCTGTCTGCAATCAGTTATATGATACAAAAGTGATGACTAATAAATATCAGGTCGTCGGCTGTTAGCTCCTTTAATGACATACGATAATAAATTTAATATCGTTACGTCATGAACTCAAAGATAGCAACAAACACGTGACAGTTAAATCACGTGTACATAATATGCACCAAATAAATAATAAATATTGATTGGCAGTTGGAATGTATATCTTACTGCACTGTTTAATACAATACGCTTGAAATATTTGTGGACCTGTCAAATGACGTCATCAACGGCGTAAGTGGAAGGCGTAAAATACAATGAATATTTAATTTTGATTATAGTATAATGTATTCTTTTTTAATATTATTGTTGTGCCGGTGGTTCCAACAAACAAATAACCTGATAATTACGTTCAATGTACAAATATTAATGATTCACGTGAGACGGAATGGAGAAAAAGAAAGGGCGGACCTCGCAGCCTTGACGCGGTTGCAAATATCAAACGGTCTGCAAAATTGAGCAAGGCCAAGTGCGGTGCTAATTCAATTCTGTAACGGTAACATTTTATCACATTAATTTTGATTAGATTCCTCAGGTAATCCATCCATCCGCTATCTTCTACGAATGTTATCAAATGCCAGATCCTTGCTAACGCATAACGCGTGTCTGATAACGCAACATTAACGTTAAAGAATGAGATAAAACATGAACACGTGTGGTATAGATGATGAACTTTAGAAACGGTGTAAGAAGGACAGTATTTGAGGTGCATAGATATTTGGACCCGGTTACACGAAACTAGACAAGCAAACAATTAAGTACTGGTATCGAAGTATAACGAAACGGGTACAATGGGTCACCTATTAAATTACCCGAGCAAAGGATTATGAGCTCTATTGCTGTTTAACTGTTATGCGTGATAAAGAAAAATCGCTTTCCGCTCACTTTTTCGCTGTTATACGAAGACATCTACAAATAAGTCGAAGGGTATGAAATATGAAACAGATGGCTATGACCACGTTGGATAGATTTCCATTTTGGCTTCTAACAAAGAATTCTTAAAATCGACTGATGAATTGGTCTCTTTTTGCTCCCCCTTCTTCTCTTTAAATAACAGATGAGTTCTGCTAATGAAATTACTAGAATAGATAAACAAATTATTCCATCCATACAAACGATTACAAAACCAACAACAGCAGATGTCGAGGCTGGTGAATGGGGTTCGTGGTTCCACTATCAGCAAGTGTTGCAGTAACGTTTATCTCACTTAAAGTTACCGTGACAGAGAACTAAGGTTAAATGTCAGAAGTAGTCATTGAAGTGGAACTGCAATTAAATTTTACCGCCAATGACGTAACTGGAAATTTATCAATGATTATTCTGCAACATATTTTCTATGTAGCAATTGTTCATTGTGTTCAATTATCTCTAGATGAAATTAACGGTCAATATTACTTATTTTTTTGTCAAAAAAATTTATAGTTGATTAAAACATGAAAATACTTAATACATTTTCACCTACGCCTTCTGTTTGGCCATCGTACAATATTTTTTCTATCTTTTAGTTTCTTTATTCTATTTATTACAATATTACACAAAAGCCCACATCATTTTTTAACAGACCAAAATGTTTCTGCCTTTATTGGAGCACTTGATGGTAAACTTCCATTAAGCATTTCGTAACGTCTCAACTGCAATGTTCACTTATAATGGCTGGTCTCGCAACCTTGGCGCTTATGACACAATTTCACCGAGCACGCTTCGGCATTTGTTGTCTATACTTATATAAAAAAAACAAGTATGACCGTTAGTCACGAATTGGTTCTAACAACAAAACCGAACGCAATCTTTCACAGAGACATGTGACTTGAATATGACGGGTTAATATAAAATTTGCCCTTTCTTTTATACTTCGACGTTAAAAAATAGTTTAAGCACGTAATAATAACAATGTAATAAAATATTTTTAAATTGTGCAGATGGCTTTAATCCTTTTCAGCCTGACTGGAGAACCGTTTTAAAATTATTAAGCGTGGATTGGAAATGTAAGAATATGCCTGATTTGGTGAAAAAAATGATTTTTTTTTATCTTTTGTGCATTAAATAAATGAATAATAATTGGGTATTCAACAAATCACTGAATGTAAATGATGTTACAAAATCAAACAAAACAAAGTCTACTTAGAATATCACCAACAATTTAAATTTTTTATATTTTATATTTTTACGTTCATATATTTTTATTTTTATATTTTAGATTACATATTTTATATTTATGTTATGTTAATAATAAGTATTATCGTTATTATCAATTAACTATATTTACGTTAGTTGTGAGGCCACTCTGTCGCATTAGGGCAACCTGTAATGATAGATGTAATGGTGTTTTAATAAATAAATGAATAAATAAAATATACAATCACGAATTCTTTGTCCCGATTTAATATCTCCGGAGTTAAGCAAGGATTGTAGTAGATTATAAGATATAAACCAATTAAAAATAAATATACGAGTTATAAAAATAGAAAAGGAGAAACGTAAACTCATAATTGTTTTAATATTTATAACTATAATACTATTCAATTTAAGATCGACATTTTTCCTAAAAAAACAATGGCAACCGCGTGCACGAAGTAGTATGGCCACAAAATAAACAAGCGAAGGAGCACAATAGATTTAAAGTCATGACCGAGGGCGTTAAACTTCCAATTTTTTTTTATCGTTAATGATTATTGCGTTTGATTTTGCTGCAACATTTTGTCTGTCTGTACGTTTTTTCTAACGTATATCCAAACTATTTTTAGTGTTACATAAAGTATGTTGGGAGTTTCCTATTAAGAAATTCGGTCTGTCCGGTTTTTTATTCATCATAGTGACAAAAACACGTGCAATTGTGCCCATAATCTCTGAAGAGGGAAATAGAGAAGTGTAATACACTCTCATGTTTCTCCTGTTACGTTTACGTCCCAGCACGAAAACGCTGGTGAACCTATTGCCACAACCAGCCACAGATTAAGACTGGAAGCCACTACTAGAAAATTTAAGTTAGAAAAATCCTATAATGGCCAGGAGTAAAACCCAGGTCATTTTGATTAGAAGTCACGCTTGCAAAATTTCGACAACATCACTGACGTAATGAGGACTTTTATCTATGTGATTTTATACGAGTAGTATGTATCCGATGAAGACTTTATGATGATGTGAACATGACTTTTTTGATTAGAATTTAACTTGACCGCGCCCCCAGAGACACGAAATCATTGGCGAGCATTGTGCAGGTCCATAAAGGTACATATTTTCCGCACATAAATGTTTCAAGGCACCCGTACAACAAATACGCAAATGTACAAATAAATCTTTAATGTATTGATAACGAACCACAAATATTTCAATCACCGTCTCTTTTGTACATTTCACTTATAATTTATCTAAAACGTCAATCACATTTTGGCAAACGGATGTTAAAATCATATTTTATTGTTATGTACGTTGTTCGAGATGCGTTTAATTGAATAAAATGATGTAAACAATAATATATACTTATAAATATACTTTCAATTAATTGGGTTAAAACGAAATAAACAGTTTTAATTAATTACACAAATTAAATTATAAATTATTTAGTTTTAATTATAAATAATTTACCAAGTTGCATGTTCCAAATAATTCTTACAGAATGTTTATTGTTCGGTTATAATTTATGACCTATAAATCAGTTCATAATTGACATTTAATTGTTACGTACGAGTACAGGAATGCCAAATATTGGGTGCTTTAAAGTGTATTCAAGAATTTAATGATAAATATTACCAATGATGGTGTATCCATTCATTCTTCTCCAATACTTCTCCATGGCTATATGGAGCTGTCTCGCTATGTTCAAAGACGACATCTCGACAACACAAATGCACTTTACAACCACTGAATTTGCACTAAATATCTCATTACATTGATTTCGCTCCAGGAAGTAAGTGTTTCCTACGTAAAAAGTAAATTTACCACACAAAAAACACTTCTGGTATGAATGTATAGGTAATTCTTTACAGCTTACTACATTTTTGTCAAACTGAAATTTAATGACACTGAAATTTACATACAGATCATAAACAAAAAGAAAAATGTTATCACTTTAAAAAATGTTATTTCTTTACCAACTACCACAAAAAACAAGCACATACACGACTTTAAATGGAATTGAATTTAAAAAAATACAAGTAACTGAATTTCACACTGATTTTGTAATGCATTGCACGCGCATTCGACAACTATGAACAAAAGAAACAACAGAAATAGTAAGACCGATTGGCGATTAAAAAAAATCTTTCACACTGCCCCGAATGACGTCATCGCCTACATATTTCTACGTGTTACGAATGTGAAATAATCGTATTTTTTGTGAGAAATGATGTAGAATAATTCGTGCACGTTCGAATCGTACTCGCACGGATATGTTAAAGTTTTGATCGCGCGCGAACGAGCTGATTTGTTTACCCTCAATGTTTACCATTAGTAAAATTAAACAGATCGTCATTTACGTCCATACTACACATAATCGCAATCATTTATCTCGGATATTATTATAGAAATTGTAATGGGAACCTTATCTTTGTTAAATGTGAAATTTAATTACATGTAAAATGACAGTGAATGAATACTTGATATGAATTATGTCAGATATATCCGATGTAGACAACTGGTATCTTCAAAATTAAAATTTCTTTCAATAGGTCCTTGCCCTTAAACAACTGCAATCTTCCGTCAGATCACTTTCGCTCTGGAGACTTCTATTTATTGTTATTTTATTAGGGTAATTAGAAATCAGATTTTTTACCGAAAAGAGCCAATTTTTTTTATTAACAAAAAAGTTATGGTCGTACTTAGAGCTGTGTCTATATTAAATTTCAACTATTTCAGTTCGCCAATTTTGTTACTTTAAACTAACAGACAGAGATACATTCATGTTTATAGTATCAATACAATAGTTACTTTTCTAATTTGCTGGAAATTTAATTTTCTCATATGTGAGGGTATTTAAAATACACTTTTTCGTGACTCAGGTTTAAGTTCGGCTTCAAAACTGTCTTAGAATTTGAGCAATCGAAACAAACCTGTTTAAGTACAGGCAGGCAACTTTAAGTTCACTAAACAGGTTCCAATTTTCAAAATGCGAATAAAACAATGCTTTGTAAAACAGGACAAGTTTATGCGGCGTTATTGTACATACATGTCCTGAAATATATGTCCTGCGATGTGTATGTACGGCGGTATATGTACGTGTCCCGTAATCTATTTTTATTCTTGTCACCCCACATTCATGACGCACGGGGTTGGCAAATAACAAACTATTATACTCGTAAGTGATAAAGCCACTCGTACGGTAATTAGTTTATGTGTATCTCGTGTTTCGGGGTTGATTACCTAGATATTTATTTAAGTAAATAATAGAGGTCTGCCGTTGTGCGCGCATCACGGAAAAACTACTGGATATATTTCAATTAAGTATTCTAAGTATTAATTCTTAGACACTGGCCTCTTGACAAAAATATAGGGATGTATTCGTTTAATATAAAGTTATTAATGTTTTGAGAAACAACCAATAAAATAAAAAATATAATAAAATAATACTACGTGTTTAGTTACGGTCAACTGTAGGTCTCTTGCTCTCGCGTTATTAACCCATATAATTTATATATTTCAGCTACAAACAGTGAAACAAATAGCCTTTTTTACAGTAAAACTATGTAACTAAAGTGTATTTTTTCTTCTCATCTTTTTGTTATTTTTTTCACACGTGAAGTACATTATCAATATAAATAATATAATAAGCAACGCAGACGAAGTCGCGGGTCCCAGCTAGTTATTGATAATATATTACCGTATTTATGATCATATCAATAGTTACACACATTTAATGTAGGTATGGATACTATTTGTAGGTACCTCACCAATACAGGATTATCATAATGGCTTATAGTTAAGAAATATTTTTACATATAAATATTAAGGGTGTAAGCGAAGTTGGGGTAAGAACAAAGGTAGGTATATGTATAACCCGTGTGCGACAACTTGGGACCACGGCGATGACGTCACGGTGGGGTGTTTGTACTGTGCGCAAAAACCTATTATCGGATTATTTGATAATCTGTAAGAAATTGTTAGCAATAGTATTACACTATTTAGATTGAAAGAATATGATATTTAAATACTAGGTCCTTACACATGAAATTAGTGTTTTATACGGAGAACATGAAACAGAAAAAAAAATTAAAAAATATATTTAATCAATAGAAATATGTACCATTACTAGCTATGGACTTTCACTATTTCGTAGCTAGTTCATTGACGCCTTCGCTGAA
This sequence comes from Croniades pieria auraria, assembly GCA_018248815.1. Taxonomy (NCBI): domain Eukaryota; kingdom Metazoa; phylum Arthropoda; class Insecta; order Lepidoptera; family Hesperiidae; genus Croniades; species Croniades pieria. Next base: position 13,289 of record DWJK01000057.1, read on the forward strand.
AAAATTGTGGGAGCGAGAATCAACAAATTCTTTGAAGGCGGTGTGGACTGCCGCATCGGAGTTTAATTATTTCTCTAGTAAGAAATTGTCCAAATGCTGAAAAAAATGGTAATCTGTTGGAGCAAGGTCCGGGGAGTATGGTGTGTGTCGGAGATATTCCAACCGCAGCTCCTCCAATTTAGCGATCGCCTGTCTTGAAGTATGGGGTCTAGCGTTGTCGTGTAGCAGCAGTGGGCTGGAGCAATTGACCAAACTCGGCTGTTCAATGGATAGCTTTTCCATCATGATTTCCAATTGTTGACAGTACACTTCTGCAGTAATCATCTGGCCAGATCTTAGGAAGCTGTAGTGTATGACACCAGCACTAGACCACCAAACGCCCACCAGTACCTTTTTCTGAGTCAACTTTCGCTTGGGACAGGATTTGGCCGGTTCACCTGGATTCAATCATTGTGACGAGCGTTTCCAATTATCGTATAGTATCCACTTTTCATCACAAGCAACGACACGATTCAAAATTCTCTCGTTACTCTAGCGGTTCAGTAACGTGACGCAGCACTCAACGCGTGTTTGTTGGTGTGCTTCAGTTAATTCACGCGGTACACACTAAACGAGCTTTTTCGCTTTTCCAATTTGTTTTAAGAGAATTAAAATTGTTATGTCACTCACATCGAAACGCGAATTTCATAAGGACCTAATATTTAAACTACTAAATGTTTTTATAGCAGGCAGGTTTCATGTCATCGCGCACGGGTTATACATCAATTAAAAGTTTTTACAGACATCGTTTGCATGTTATGTAAAAAGTACTCGTCAATTGTAAATCTGTGTTATAATCAATTGTATAATATTTCATCCGCTTAAGACAAAGCCAAGAGTTCTCTTTCAGCGCAAATTTAATGGTGTGGATCTTTCTTTCTGGTATGGTAGTTTCTTTCTCAGCGAAGTTAGTCGAATGTTGCTTGCCGTAAGATCTCTGGGACGATTACGTAACTTCGTACCCACTGCCACTAAAATTCAGCTAGCTCAAGCCTTACTTTTCCCTATACTTGACTATGCCAATACTTGCTATTTAGATTCAACCGAGGAGCAACTTAATAAACTTGAACGCCTTCAAAATGTATTTATTAGGTTCATATTTGGCTTACGAAAATATGACCATGTTTCCGAATACCGCACTAATCGTAAGCTCAAGTGGCTCCCAATTCGCCTTTGATGTTTTGCCGCTATATATACGACGTACGACATCCATTAATTCCTTCAAACGGTTGGTTAAGGATTACCACCTTACCTTACAGTTATATATTTATTGTAATTACATATTTATTCTTATTATTTAATTGTTATAACTATTGTGCATTATAATTATTTTTATTGTTTATCTTATATAATACTTATTTTCGTACATCCCTGCCCCGTATGCGATTTATGATATTATCCTTCAAATTCACATATCGTTACGTTTCATACTTCTTTTTTTGTTTCATTCTTCCTTCATTCTTCTCCTATTTAACGAGAAAAGCAATAACGGGTCACGGGCGAAAGAAATAGAGTAAATATGAATGTTCTCATGGAACACTGTTACAACGGCAATATTAGATAAATTAATGACCGAGTTCGCTCTGGGAAAAAAGTTTGCTGTCCATCGCAATGCAATTAGTGCTTACTGTTAATCGTAGTTAAGTTTCTTTTCGCTTTATAATTTATTACTTTCGGAGCGCTTTCTTTTCTAACTTTAATATTTTTGATCTATATGTTTTTTGCAGGTTGAGGATTCTTTGAGGGCGAACTTAGTTGCTTTGCCCTGAAGCAATTATTGATACAAAAACGTTTTCTTTTATAAGCGTGTATATTATCATATTAGGCAATAGGGTTACAGATCATACAGCGGGGTCGCGCAGACGAACTGCCAAAGTCATGATTAAACTGCCAAGGCACGTGAATTACGTATATACATATGTACCTAGGAGAGCAAACCATTCAAATGGACATACCCAAAAGGAATATTAGAGTTTTTTGATATATTGAAAAATCTACAAACGGGTTTAAGAATATATGTATAAAAAAGGTAATCAGTATAAAGAATGACCATTATTTTTTGTGACATATGAGTTTTAATTGTTAACAACGAAATGAGAACAAATTGAATTTGTAACCGGCTTCGCGTCGGAAAACCTAGCGGAAAATAATCGAGAGAAGAGTATTGAGTGATGTCGGAAATTGCCCCATTTGACGCCATTTTAAAAGGTGTCGAAGTTTCGTCGATCGGCTCTGCGCACATTTTAGCTTTGAGTCTGTTATGTGTATTACTGGAGGATGTTAACTGGCCGCTAATAATGTAGACGCAGTTTTATATAACGAAGAAAAACACTTATTTTACAATACAATACAATTATTCTTTATTGTATACCAGAAAAGGCGGTCTTGTCGCTAACAAGCGATCTATGCCAGACAACCTTTGCACATTGTTTACACTACAAACTATCCTGATTCTTGGCACATTCTTATCAGATTTTATTAGGTTTTTAAATAACTCATAAATTTTGTTCATAGGAAAAAAAGGAAATATAGGTAAAAAATATATTGTAAATCTTTGCCTATCCTTTAAGCGATTTTTTTCAGCTTTTATCAATTACGTTACATTCGGAGCAGTAGCAAACAAGTCATTAAAATATAATTTATAAAATAGTTTACGTGATTTTCAAACATTTTATTTAAGACTACTAAGGATATCAATAATCACAATATTACATAAAACTTCAAAATATTATACATAATAATCCGGTACATGACCAAGAGCCATATGAGCTTAGTGACTTATCGGTTAATTAAATTACCGGTGAAGTCACGGATAATTTAATTATTGCATAGTTTAGTGTAGTAGTATAAACTATTTGAATATTTAGGTAATTAAGTGAACTATTGCATTCAAGAATCAATCAATTCAAGAAAAGCTTAGAATCCATTAACTCGGTAAACGGTGAAGTATCTACGAGCTATCGTGTATCACAAATATTCGGCCAGTATTTTGTTTTCAACTTTCGTGCCAAAAATATTGAATTTATTCAAATAAAAAATTAATGTACAATCTGTGTAAAATATGTTAACATGATAAGCGTTAACACGAAATATTGGTTTTTGCCAATGTTCGGAAAAGTAGGAAATCTGTTCAAATAACTGAGTGAATTATTGTATTTACCACTTGTTAATTTTTTTTTTCACTGCAAAAACTATTGCATCTAACCCAAAAAGCGGGAACTATTGAGACTTTAAATTGTTAGAAAAATGGTCTAAAATCATATTGAACACATTGTCGATTAAACTTATGGCTGCGTTAAGTTAGCAGTTACATGTAGTACCGAGTTATCGATATTGATAAAATTAGTCACGTGCCTAATGTGGCGCCCACGAAGACGTAACAGTATAAAAACGCATTGTTTAATTAGTGTAACATTTATAGCGTCCAGGTATGTGGTAACCAGGGGTGAGTGTTTGGGGTGCTGTTTATGGTTTAATTAGACATTTACATATGTCAGGTTTTTAAAGGTTACTCTCGAAAAATAGTTAGAAAGAACCCGCTTAACATGGATTAATATGTGGAGAAACATGGAGTAATATGTGATATTCTATTTGAGCGGTCTTGGTTCTATTGTTCTGAGGAAACCTCTCTAGACTCCCGGTTATCCCTACCTAATGCTATTGTTGTAAATAAGTTGGTTCTTTTGACCTCTACATTTCGACGGGCCCTTTACGCTTCTTTCGTACCAGTTTAGTCCGCCTACCCTATAAACCAAAAATTATTTATCGAAATAATATGATATATATTTTTCTGGTTATTAATTACACCTACAAAATGGTTATCATCTAGTCTATTTTACTGTGAATTGTATTAATATATAGTCAAGTAAGGACCTTTACGGGGTAGGCAGAGAACACCGAGTTATATTATGAAATTAGATGAAATATCTTTAAAAAAAACTTTTTTAAAACTAAAATGTACTCTTAGTATGGACACGACAAATGTTTATTTGTCGTCCTTATCGCCAACATACACAATTTCCTTAGGCTGTTTTACACATCACTTATAAATTACATAATTGTCTCAATTGCCCTTAATGCAACATAACTATTTTTCCATGGCGTAAATAATAATAATATAGGCAATACAAAACACCGTCGCAACTCATTAAGTGAACCAGTTGTAAGAGTATTTATATAGAAGAACGCACATTAATCGCTAATGGTAAAACTGTCCATGTCATTATACCTTATTTAATGGCAACTTGCAAAATAAACATAAGTAAATCATACAAAAAAATTAAAATGCCATGGGTTGCCTTATGCGTTATAAACTAAGTGTTAATAATAGAATGTAGCCTTGCTGCTTTCTTTGAATATTTATTGTTTCTTCTTTGTAGAAATATGTGAGCGTATTCATTGCTTTTTTTATGTGAATTACACAAAAAACCCATATACACATTTAATTTGTATTTTGATGCGAACGTGGCCTTATATAGAATGTAATAGTATCGAGGAGATCTGCAGCGTTCATGTGTAACAATCGGCGAACTGTAAAATCGTTGCGATGTATATAAATGCGCAGGTACACTGTGGGCGCCTCCTGGCGGCACCTACTCGGTGCAAACCTAAATGACCCATACAGGTTAATGATGGAGATGTATAATTCAATTGATGTCTTCACAAAAACATTACCCAGGTGCGCACGGTTTATTGTGCGCTATTTGCTAAAAACCAAGAAATAATATATTGAAAAATTTCCCTTAAACCCGCTTAAATAAACAAATATTAGAGGTGGTTACAAAGTATATTTTGAAATATAATTCGATTACATCAAGCAAGCAAAATCACTGAGTAGGTACAGCTAGAACAATATTTAGGTTTATTTAATACCAACCGATAATTATTTATTCTAAAAAGACACCTCTGTGTATGTCGTCGAGAATATTGTCTGCTGAAGATCTTATTTCAAAGCAACGTTCTTGATCTTATTGGAAATATCAAAAATAAGGTATTTAACGAGAAAAATGGGCACAATTGGCAATATATTATTAATCCCTCGATTTAATGAGTGCAGGTATCAAACAACGTCTAAATAAAGATTACATCTAACTTATTAAAATAAAATTAAAAAATAAAATAACAAAAATTTGACTAAACTATAAAAATTCACCACTTATTGTGGGAAAAAAACAATAAAGCTTTTGTTAAAAATCTTAACGTCGTATATTAAATATCATTACGCAATGGGATTTCTTCATTAATAGTGTGCTCCATTTATTATATAGTATGCATGAAGTATTTACACAAATGCATATCAAATTATCAAGGGTTTTGTGAAGTGAAAAATATTGCAACGTAGCTTGATATGTAGTTCTTAATAGCATTGGCATGGTTCATTGAACTGTTGGATTCCTCGGAACACCCAGGAACAGTGAAGTAATCGCGTAATACCCATAGTGGTACAAACGTTGCCTCGCCGCTCGCGAAGGCGCAGGGGCGACTGTAGGGTTGTCAAACAATATACCAATATTACTTTTAAACTTTTTCCAATATTCGTTGTTCTTTTTAACCACAAGAATGTATGTGATTATACACCTAATCTAGTATGAAACTATAATAAAATAACTAACTAACTAGTAAGAAACAGGTTAAATCTCTATTTGGTACGTTATGCTCTCTGCTAACTAACTAGTAAGAAACAAGTTAAATCTCTATTTGGTAAGTAATGCTCTCTGCGTACCACGTAAAGAGCCTGGCGTGATGACATATGATAATAATAATAATGGATCATTTCACTAAACACGGTCATCACAGTATCGGTTCATAAATAATGTATTGGAGATTTACTAATAGGCCAAATGAACAATGTATTTTTTACATGTTAATAATACTTCTCTATTATCCTAATTGAATCAGAAATATGACCATAACTCCAACACAACACATGATGTATAAACTATATTAAAATGCGAAATATAACAAAGAATATGGGTTATTGATCAAAATCATACTGAATTAACATGATAAGTAAATACAGGCTGGAAATGTCTTATTACTTCAACATAACCAGTTGCTACGCCAGTACAAAAGACACACAATATGTTAATGACAGTACATTTGTGTCAATGTAAAAATCTTATGTGCCGTTGTCACGACGCAATTGTACACGTCAAATAATCTGGGAAGCATAATCAAATGTTTGGTTTTTTGTTATTGCAGAATAATACAGGAGACGTTTGTCAAAGTTGTTCTCTCCGAATGCACGTGTATAATTTGTTTGGACCAGTAGCTGTATTTAATTGATATCTTCATAGCTCAGGATATTAGTTACATGGGACTTTTGAAGCTACAAATGATGTAGCTGTGTGTGATTTGTTTTCAAAAAGTTAGATGGGTAAAAATTTAGTGTTTTAATTTTTAATATTATAAGGTGCTTTGTTTTGTGATGTCAATTATGTGTGAAGTGGTTTTTCGTATGTGTATGGGGAAATAAAAGAAAAAAATTATAATGGATTTGTCGGATGGGGCGGCAACCCTAGCCGAGGGGAATATAGCCGGCTATCGCATACTTGATGTTATCATAATGATTATTAACATGTGAAGCGCCGTGCCAGGCACCGGCGGCCGCCCTAGATATGTTTGACATCAGTCAGTTATTTTAATACAAGCAATTAGAGGTTCCCGCTGGATCGTGCTTCATCGCAAACTTTTCGATTAACAGTCTGCGGTTGTCTTTAAGTGGATTTTAAATTGCTCGCGGAATCGATGGCGCGCAGTCGTAACACCGTTTCCTGACTTTGGTATCGGCCCTATTTTCATAGAATCGTGAGGCGTCAATGCGAAAATTGACTTTGAATTTCGTGGCCGCTTTGCCGATAAGAGACTGCGGGGTGTTGCTCACTTTGGAAATCTCCTCCTCAGTTTTCGCGGTACTATATGAAAAGATTTTCGGGAATACATTACCTGTATTGTTTCCTGTTTATTTAAATTACGCAGGTGAGAGAGTGTCGTGTACCTATTTATTTGTTGCGTTTAACTGTGCCGATCCGCAGTCATGTAATGAATTTCTAATCCGTTTTATCTTATTTGTTTTGCGTGTTTGTCAATCTATAGCCTAGAATTTCGGACCTAAGCGGCTTTTTCTTTTAGGAATCAGGGTACGTTGTGGTTTATAGTGATTACCGGGAACCGTGTCTGTGCAGGTAAATGTATGCACGATGTATAATATGATCAGGATCCATTAGAGGAGCGCTAGTTGCATTAGGCCGCGGATTGCAGAGAGGTGCCACCTTCCGTGTCCGGGTGCATTATCTTTGAAACCACCTCAAAGTACATTAATATTGCAAGCGGATGCAAATTGACTTAACATTGTAAATGGATTACAATGGAAAGCCTTTATGAAATCCTAAGAACTTAATAAGAAACTTAGCAGAAATTGCAGAGTGCATGTGTAAATAGAAGACATAGAAGAAAAGATGTAAGAGATTAACAATATTTAAAGTATTTAGGCCTAAAAAGAATCATAGTTTGAACATGAAAACGAATTTTTAGTACAAAACGAACGTATAGTGGAAATATCTAAATAAATTATTGTGTAATGTATAATTAATAAAATACACATCTAATTCCAAAGTAAGCATCAAGAGAGATTGTATTATGGTAACCAGATGGCTGACAAACTATATACATACAAATACATACTTATATAGACATTTTTACACCCAAACACAGAACACACTCTTGAGGTTATCACACAGATTTATTCTGAATAGGAATTGAACCCAAGACCCTCAGCGCAACAATCACATTCACTAATCACTGCGCCAACGGACTGACCAAAATATTGTTATATTTCCAAAAACCTCATTAAGCTTTAGAAATAATAGAAATTGCTTAAGTTCAGCAACACTTACAAATGTAAAAAAAAACCATTGTAAATCGCTTATACTGTTACTACGAGTATCTTATCGATAGTATTATAGTCGAAATATATAAAGTACCATACGGACTAGAGAAACGCGGTTAATACTGTCACATAATGAACGCTTCTCCAGCAAAGTTGCCTACGGGAGTTGCTCAATAAAATTGTAAGCGGTAAGTATAGATTTAAACTGAAGGTGTATTAAGCTCTAAGAATCACAAAGAAGAAATCGTAGTCACTGAATATATTTGCTCAATGTGTACGTATTCCATGTCAGAGCTATAAAGTTTTTGTTTGAACATCTACGCAAGTACAAAAGCCTCTTGAATAAAAATTACCGGTATTAATGAACAGTTTCTTTTTGTGAGTAAAACAGAACCTTTGTCCGTATGAACGTACGCACTACGAGAACCTCCGCACAGATTTTAATAAGCTTTTTGTATTCGTTAATTAGAAGGTTCCTCAAGGAAGGTTTTTGATGTATGAACCACACTTTTAAACTTTTTATGTTCCGAAGAGAAATGTTGATGTGTCTTTTAGTATAAGTCCGTTGAGTTATTTTGGTGTTATATTATTTTAATCTAATTTTGGATGTTTCTTACTCATGGAATGTCATTATTACGAAAAGTAATTATCTCGCCGTTAATTAGATTATTGTAGACTAGCTGTGTTCGCGACTTTGTTAGCTTGAGCTTATTGCAGTTTATGGGTTTTCATTTTTTTGAACGAAGCTCTAAAACGTTTTGAAAAAAAAAACCTAAGTTACTGGTCATAACGTCAGATATCTGCCAGTGCAAGTCACGTCAAAACTAGTTCAGTCGTTTCCGAGATTACCCGAAATAAACATAAAGATTAAAAATTATGCTTTTATTATATGTACGGTCCATACTTTTACATGCAATCATTATAATGTATTATTTTAATATAATAAACAGACCCTTCAATTTTACTTACATGTATAGATTATCACACTACATTTTGCCACATTGCAATTGTCGACGATATCATAGGAGGTAGTTTCGAAAAAGCCTCAAAACCAATTAAATGGAACACGGATAGCTTGTATTCCAACTCTTTCTAGTAACGTGGGGAAATTTGTGCGTAACCATTAGATAAAAATAAGCTCTTCAATAAATCATAAATAATCACGAATATCACAAATACAGTAGGGCGGGAAGAAACTTTATTTTCAAAATGTTATTATAAGGTTTATCAATTTAAGGCACTATTGCGCAGATTTTAGACAACATTTAAATGATGAATTTAGACACCTGCTCTACCGGAAAACGAACCCGCCTGCCTAGCAGAGCGGCATGTGGCCAGTGTGCCAGACGATCGACAATGTGATAAATAATATACTGTAATACACGCTCGATTAACACCCGTAGGACGACATTATCCCGTCACTACTGTATAAATCGCGAATTATTGAACGTAAACAATAAAATATATACTATTCACTTGGTAGTGACCACCTTCTACTAACATATAGTTTATCTCCACGCTAAAATTTCGTTCGGACTGTCGTGATTCATAACGACATATTTTATTATACCTATAGATTCGATAGCGACATATTCCATCAGTTGTAAATTAAACTAGATCGAATGCTTTATTGTATTGTATCGCTATATTGTATCAAAAACTGAGGAAATGTAACTGTTACAACAATAAAAAGATCACCAAAACTAATTTGGGTATAAAAAGTTCTCGTGTCGCGTGTTCTCAAGACACAATGACACTCCGGCGCCGATAATTAGAGCAACGACATATTAATATATTCAACACCTATTAATTTGTCCATGTGAGAGAGACCGACGGATTTCTTATAAAAGCTGGCCACATTTATGAATGTTAACACAGTGGCCGACGGTCTCGAGTGTCGCTCGAGCATGACGTTAACTGACGTCAGTGATGTTAATATTCATATAGAAAATATTAGGCGGGTGGTGGGTGGTGGACGATGTCGAGGGGCGAGGGTCGGCTATCGGCCCCGCGCGCCGGTAGCCACTCCAACACGCTCTGTTCGCCTTTAATGAACTTTATGTCGCCGTCCCGAATAGGAGAACACTTCTTTGCCGACTTTGCCGCTATCGTATGTTAGTCCGAACAAAGGCCATGTGTGAAGTCACTTGGAAAGGGTGAATGCGAGCTGGCACTTTTGCCTGTTCTTATTGTTATCGCTTTTTGCAAAGTCAAATGGGCTGCTGGAAAAATGTTTGACGCGTGTGCGAGAGCGCACTTCGGGCTGAACGCTGCACCGTAACGCGCACGACATTGGAAACTTTCAACTGTTTGTTATTTGAATTTTTTTTCTAAAGACTGTACTTTATATGAATACATAGAAAAAAGTGCATTCCGAGCATGCGGACGTCGACACTAGATTGACGGGGCTACACTAAAAGATCAAAATGAATATGCCGAAACAAAATGATCCAACCGAATCCCAGTCAATGACATTAGATAATTCAACTGCTCAAATTAGATTCTATCGTTAGTCTAGTCGTTAACAATAGTATTTAAAGAACTGTAGTTGTAGAAAAACAAGTTTTGTAATCACCAAACTGTGATACTATATTCGCTCCTACGTTGAATACGAGGTTGTTAAATATCATCCTCATCACTTTCAATATATTTATGAACCCTATCAACTGTTGCATTGTTGGAGTTACAGCTTCTTTAAAATGTAAAGCTTAAAGTTAAACATAACTTAAGCTTTACTGTGTTTAATACGTGCTAAATTGAAGTACAATAAAGTCAGTGTCTTAATTTATACTGTTTTGTTAGCTAAGAATATTGAACAGTGGTTTTAGAACAACATATACATACATAATATGTACAATAATTGTTTTCTTGCAGAACTCGGTTAAATACTTTCACACTGAAAATTATCGACTACAATCAATCACATTGTTAAAGTATTAACAGCTATATCCCTCGACGCGAACACCCTACGATATATGAACGACTGACGCTGGGCGGGTTCGATTTAAAAGCAATTTGCTACAATATTCAGGGGCATTTAATCGTCGCCACCTGTGGCTATCCACATACAGTGGGCACATAGAAAGCACTACATAAACAATAAGCGCTTCTCCGATACTGGCCATTATTCCGGTCCAGTTTAGCTAGGTCTTAATGCTAAGGCTGCGTGCCTATTGTACCACTCGCATACGTAACACTTACGGAATGGTTTAATCTGGATGGTTACGTGCTTAGTGCGTGGTAGTATATTATGAGTAGGTGCGGAATAGATTATGGATTTGAAACGGTTTCGATCGCTACCAAACGTTGTCATATCGTTGGCAAATGCCTCAGTAATGTATTAGGAGCATTTTAAACAGCGCGCTCACTATGACTTATATAATTCTTATACTTGAAGGATGAAAATAAAACAATTAAGGCCTTAATAGCTGTATATGTCATACATATTATCCGATCTATTTTTTATAGAGGTAGATAGAAAGTAAGGATGTATACTGGTTGCGGTCCTGACAATCTTCTTTCGTTTTATAAGCTCGCCTATTGTAGTTTATTATGGTCCCTATTTAGCTTTAGTTTACTTAGTTTCGTAGGTTTTTTTGTTTTAAGGTCTCTGAATCCTTAGTAATGTAGACAAAGTTATAACTAAGGATCTAATACTTGCTTCAATATCCAAAACTAGTAAGAACACAATAAGTATTTGATTTTAGTTACATAATAATGACTTCGAAACAAAGATATACGGGCAGAAGTTAGAATTCTTATTAAAATTCGGGCCACAATTCGTATGTCGTAAGAGCAAAACAGTTGGTTTTGCATAATTGCAAGAAGCAGTTAAGTAGAAGAGTGTAAGGACAAATTGTTTGTAACATTTAACAGACAAAGGGCGGTTCGCTGATGTGGACACTTCCATTGATTGACGTATAAAAATATTTGACGTTTGTTTTTAAATAGAACACCATTAGTCAATAGTATGAGCACTTACAAAGCACAGAAGATACGAGCAACACATATGAGAGAATAAAATGATAAGAAAATGAGTAACCATGCTAATTTTAATATGTCATATCTATAATTTATTATTATCATAGGCCCGTCCCAATCGACTGCTGGATGTAGGTTTACTACGAACGAGTGAACGAGATTCATATATAACTTCATAAAAATGTAATAGGTGAAAAGCAGTCATGTAATGTTTACAGAAATTTACTTCACAATGCAAACGATTGCTGAGTGCGGATTTATTCGCGTTCGCGACGACGTGAATTTTCATTTCTTATTTCTACCGAATTACTTCTAAAAAATAAAATACTTGAGAAAAAATAATTCAAGATGTGTTTGTCCGCAACATCTTATTCCAAGACCAAGATTAATACAGGAATTAGGAGTCTTCGAAGCTTGCGTGCATGTATGAGGAGTGCGACGACTGAAGTAAAAGCACGTCAATTCTGTAAGTATAGAGATATGTGACATGGCTCAGTGTCTGTCTATCCTGTAAAGGGTGTCGTGATGATAAATCAATATTAAAAATTTTCCATAATTATTTAACATCAGACGGGGCATTTCAAATTTAACGTAACGCAAATAAAATGGTAACGTAATTACCTTAATACGGTGGAACGCTGACGAGTCGTTATCACATTTTTATTAATACCGGTATTGCAATTAATGAAGTGCTCGCAATCTTGTCTCGCCGCTTTGACATTCGCGATACAATAAGATGAAGAGATAGAGTACGACGGGTGCTTCTTTATATATTCGCTACTCACATAGTTTTACGAGCATTTTTATTCGAGGGGTTTAGCGCGGGCAGAGGGCTGTGGAAGAGGGGGAGTGGGATTAATGTTTTTCTATTCGTTAACATTTAACACTAGTTACTTCTCTTAAGGTAGTTTTAACACGTTTGCACGACGCTACCCTTGGGACCATGAACGTCCATCGAATCGTTTTGCATCGTATCGCGGATACGGATCGCATCGAAAAAAAACTTCACTATTGTTGTGACACTTCGATAATTAAACGTTTTATAACAACTTTTCTAATAGCAATAATCGGCTATGATTAATAATATCTTTCGATTGCGCTCGACGCTACAATAAAAGTCCGTTGAACAAGCGCCTTAAGGGGTCGCGGAAGAAAATATATTTTTTATTTCTTTCTATTCTAACTCAATACTATTTCTTACAAACTCTATAAGAGCATAATACTCCTTTATATTTAATCTTAGCATGTATATATTAACTAGTAAAGCAATATGGTTCTGTTTGCTCCTCGGAAATTTAATTTAGCATGTTTTATAGACTTTTAATGGCTTGATTATTACTAAGTTGTATTATCTGAACCACATGTAAAACTCTACACCAGTTTAATGTCATTGCTCGCGAGAATTGCTAATGATTTCAAATCACATGACCATGGCTGTTTCGGTGCTCACGATATAAACTAGCTGCGTAACATTTTTGTCCCTGTACCGGGCTCCGGTTACTCCTTACCACGAAGGAGGGTTGACGGTTACTCTGCTACCCTATTATTGTGCGGGCATGATCTAATTTCAAAATACAAGATAATAGCCTGTCTTAACGTGATGTTTGACGGTGAGTTATATCATTGATAATATGATAATTGATATTGATTGATCAGCGGACTTGCTGATGTTACACATCAAAGTGTCACAAGAACCTGCCCATAATATTTGTATATAGTGAAAGTAACAACACGAGTCTAGTTACAATATAGTGGAGAAATTGTAACAAAAAAAAAGAAGAAAGGAAAGATACTTGCGAACAAACTGTCCATCCCTTTCATAGGAACACGTACATACGATATATGAAAACGTTAGTAACGAGTAATCACGCTGACCATAGAATACGGGAGAACAGTTTCAATAGTGAACGAAACATCACTTTTATTGGAAATTAGACGCACCGTTAACACTTTGTCTGCGATAAACATGATTATAGCTGACATGACTGTAATGTCGTTTAATACATTAGTAAAGGGTTAATGTCAATATTGGCATGTCATTCAATGGCTTATACGAGTATATTGATCAAAAATTATGACACTATTTGTCTTTTGACAGCATTACAATAATGAACACATTTCCTGTTTCATTGTTAGATATGAGTCTTAAAATGTTGAAGTCAAGGCTGTGTGCTCTAGGTGCGGGATGGCAAACATCACACGCCTTAGAAAACAATAAGAGAAACGGAACTGCAGCTTTATTAATAACAGTTTTCATCACCATTTCAATAATAAATGCCTAAATTTATAAACGTCCACGATTTCAGAAAATTACAAGTTCCAGCTAATGATCAGAATTGCACAGACGAAAGTATAATTCTAACGCTTAGCTGGAGTTACACGAAAAATCCGTATTTTAGCTAACAATCGATGAAACGAATACATATCGGTTCAGAATCAAATGCGTCAGTCACCATATAACGTGCGCGCTATTTTTTAACGTATAATTCGAATCAATGATTGCCTTATTTAATATTTTCTTAATCTCCTTACTGATACAGAGCGTCTGTCGGCTCTAATGCACTGGAATACAAATAAACCGAAATTTCATGTGGATATAGGTATGGTATTTTGAAGCGTTCGTAGCCCGCCAGCCGTTTGACACAAAACAAGCTAAGTTTACATTAGGCAACTTTCATTAGAAACGAGATTTTGGCTGCGCTAATGGCAATTTTTATTATAATACAAAAAAAAAATTCAAACGTTTATATTCTCTAGTAAATCTACCGGTTTAGTGATGACTAGCCAATAAAAAAAGTCACAAGATGAATGCAACGTTCCGAGGGCAGTATAGTATCTAGATGTTAGAATCTCCCAGTTAGACTTGAATAAGACAAACAGTATTGTGAAATAAATAGATAAGGAACAATAAGTTGAGAAGCGACCAATAACATTATTTTAAAAAACTGTGTAAATCTTGTCCAACTGTTTACGCATAATTCGTATTCCATTTCATCATCACGTCAGCTTTATCCGTTCCATTGCTGGACATAGTCCTTTCATTTGATAATGTGAAATTCCATGAAGCAGTTTCCGAAAGGGTTAATTTGCAGAAGATTTAGTAATTAATTAACTAACTCGTCAATATAGGTACGAGGAGACGTTAAAAATGAGAGACTGACTCGCTGACCGCACAAGTGTTTGGTACGACATTTCAAATTCAAGCATATATTTGTATACACACATATATAGTAATCTTGTTAACTTAGCATAGGCTGTGCCCAGTTTTGTGACATTATTGCTACTAAACAAAGGCCTGTCTGATTTAGATATTAAATATCACTCCATAGAAGGATGAACAAAAACTTCATAAAGAGACCCTGACCACCATTAAGTTCTTTGTAATGTTGATTGTTTAATTTGAATTAACGGTAATTTGAATTAAAGGTTCATAGGTTTTTGCATAACTGACACAAAACGACCAAAGTCGAAGATGCTTGTATAGGATATAAAGTACTTGCTTCCATAATTTTATACACGAACAAAAGTACGGTTTAAAATGCAGATGTAGTTCAGATGTGTATGTATGTACATAGTTTCTATAAAGAAACCTACTGATTTTTTCAAAAATCGAACCGTGCGACCGACGAGCCCGCAACGGCACGTTCGATACGATCTTTACAAATATCAGAGGTGTAATATCTGTAAGAGTAGAAATTTTTCATCGAATAAGAGATTAGAGTGCGCGGGACACGATGCGCTCAAAAGCTATGAAAGATACAGCTTCGCTATCATTCTTTGCAAAACGCAGAAAGAATAATTTTATTTCACAAGTAAAACGCTATGTTGACCGCTCTCATATTATCATACGTTCTCTGTTACGACTTTCAGTTGTTTTTCATGTATTTAGCAACATTGATTTTGCTGCGGACTGCGCAACATTATACTTTACCGCCTGACTGAATGAAAACATGTATAAATATGTGCACACGAGTACTCATGTACATGTGAACATGTTTCGATATCTTGTGTAGCGTTTTTTGAAGCAGCAATGCCTAACTTAATTCTCAGTCGTAATTTTGTATAAGAATCGTCATATTATGTATAATGACAATAACAACTTGTTATTTTTTACAAAAGTACGAGCTTCATGATATTTTCTCTTTGCGTAATTTCTTTGAAAAATGCACTTGTCTTCAAGTTTATTTCAACAATTTTTGTGTTTCCTGTGTAGTTGTATTTTCTGCTGAAAGAAAAACGGAAAAGGAAAGAGAAAACTATTAGTAGCATAATACTTATGTATTTTCCTGTGTTTACATTTACACGTAATTTCCTAGTAGAGACTCATGTCGAGATTGATAAAGGAAAAGGTATTCAGTTAATGTGATATTTTCCGTGAACGGGGTTGCTTGAGAAAAGTTTTGCCGACGTGCTACTTTTTACACCACATCTGTATCGTAATCTCAGCTGTGTGCTAAAACTGGAGTGGCACTTTAGCCAATGGTTGCTATCGAAATCTCTCGCTGCCGATACACGTCATTATCTACCTCGCGACAATATCCTAATAACACACACACCTTGTTTCATCTCATAAACCTGTGTGAGTGTATGAAGAGAATGGCAAATGTTAAAGAATGAGTATATAAGACTAGAATTGTTTGTCATTGGGTGCTCAA
This sequence comes from Croniades pieria auraria, assembly GCA_018248815.1. Taxonomy (NCBI): domain Eukaryota; kingdom Metazoa; phylum Arthropoda; class Insecta; order Lepidoptera; family Hesperiidae; genus Croniades; species Croniades pieria. The sequence continues at coordinate 29,852 of DWJK01000057.1, forward strand.
TACCGACTACATACTGGTATACAATTTTCAAATAATATTTTTTAATATAGATAATTTTTATACTACAAAAGAAATTACGTAAGTTTTCATTCCACCGACAGTGGTGCCGGATGAAATCGAACGTGCAACCTGCGGCTCACTGGTTAGGGTCGAAATTAACAGCGTTTCATATAACCATTAGTAACCGTTAATCTCGAAAGAGATTATTCCAATACTAAACGTAACCGGAAGTATTCTATAGCTAATATTTGATAGTATGGATTTTGCAAATATGTGCTTTGGAACATGGCGCGTTGTATGAAACACGGAGCTAAAATATACGATACCGAAGTATTGTACAGGATACTGGATTGTAGGCTAGTTGTTAATATTGTGTGTAATTATAACAAAAATGTAATTATGTATATAAACATAACATCACGCCTATGTTCTACTACTCTTCTATGCGTAGAAGTGTACTTAGTATAACTTTACGTCTGGCACGTACATTAAACGTTTTCATGATCTGTACTTTTATACAATACAATACAATTCAATACAATATACTTTATTGCACACTGAACTCTGTATATATAATAACAAACAATAAGAGAAAATAAAAATTACACAAAAATATGTAAAGAAAAAGGAGTGTGCAATAAGCGGCCTCCTCGCTCAAGTAGCGATTTCTTCCAGGCAACCTAATGTATAATAACTTTTTCTAATACTATTGTTATTAATACAGTTAGGAATATAATCCTTCGAGAGTAAATGTTTAATTAACTTATCAACGGTTGACGTTGGAAGTTCAAGTCGACCGCAAACAGTGCGGAATTACGCCGACGTTGTAATTCTATTTGCACGCTTAGTAATATTCAATAACACATGTGTATCGCAAATTATCTAAGCCTTAATAATCGTTAAAGTAGACGGTCACTCTGTGAACTGTGTGTTATCATAGGCGTTCAGTCAGGGGTGTAGTGGCTAGTGGCATTCCACCTTTACTTCTTTGGAGACACGGATAAGATTGATACTTCAGACGTTGTTTGTTCCAATTTGTGAAAATCTGTATAGATGATATTGCTTTTGTTAGGTTTCTATTTTGTTATAAGTTGGTAGAAAAAAAAATTTAGACGTTTTCTATAGTTCGAACATGTAGAAAGAGCGGCTGATGAAAGAATGACGAATACGGCAGATATACACTGCAAATATTGCAGGAGCCGAGGGAGACCAACACTCATCCATGTTGACCAAAATGGGTCTACTAGCAGATGCTAGCAGACGGGGGAGTCGGAACTGTCCGAAGCCGGCGCGCGTGTTTGAAGAGAGTACTCAATGTAGAAGAAGCGCGCAAGGTCTGGAAGGACAGAGACATTTGGCACTGAGTGCTTCTGCGTAATATGTAAAGAATGTGGCGTAACAGTATAATGATAGTAAAGTTTACAAGCATCGTAGTAACAGTTACGAGAGGTCACGGTGAATTCAGTTTGTGTTACTTTGATGTCTGAGTGAACATATGTATGTATGTATATTCTATCAGTGCAATGTAATTCATCTCGGAACAATGTAATAAATATTATAATGTTCTTTAAGTGTATCTCAAATGTAATGATTTCTCTTTTCCTTTGCTTAAACGAAGATAATGGTTTTTCTATCTCTACGTGTAACATACATACATTATAAACGTCGCGTAATGCCAGTAATAATAGTTTTTGTTCTAATAAGTGATATGTAAAATCAATGTTAAAGTTTACATAACTATTGAAATATCAACGCTTGGACGAAGCATAGTTTTGTGTTTTCGGATACAAGCCCTAATATAATCGTTTGCTCGTTCTTGAGAACATTATTATTATATTTTTAATATAAAAACACAGGGCAAACCGGTAGACGGTACAGTCAATGGTAACTGTTCTTCAAAATACGAGTAGCTTTAAAGAATGAGACGAAGAACCCCTGCTACTGAATTAGGGTACCTTAAATGCCTTCCATTAAGTAACTACTCGTATATCCATTTCATATTTATTTTATTTAATTTAATAATTCTTTATTATTGGTAACAAAGGACGGACTTAATGCCAAGTGGCATTTTCTACCAGTCAATCCAGTGATGATGAGAAGTTTTGGGATGGGCACCTAATCATCTTAGTTTTAACAACTGTAAAATAAATACTTAATATAAGTGCATATATTGAATATATTTATTAATATGTAGTATATGCATATAAAATAAAGCAAGGATAAATATATAATTATAATTTAATATACATACACATACATATAGCAGTGATAGCCTAGTAGTTAAGAACCTAACCTCTCACTCCGGGGGTGCTGGGTTCAAATCCATAGCGCGCACCTCTTTACAACAGCGCGTTTTAAATTTAAACATCACTTGCTAACGGTGAAGGAAAACATCACGAGGAAACCTGCACACAACTTAGAATTTATAAAACAAAAATATTCTAAGGTGTGTGAAGTCTGCCAACCCGCACTTTGCCAGCGTGGCAGACTATGGCCTTAACCCTCTCAATAT
>DWJK01000058.1:0-32212 GCA_018248815.1 Croniades pieria auraria
TATGAAGACTTTATCGCTATTAAAGCGAATATTATAAGACGTACATACGAAGAAAATATAAAAAAGATTAACCGGTTATAGTAAATAGAAGGGGAATAGAAAAGCGAGTTGCAAACCATTGTTGAGTTTAAAAAACTGATATATGAATTATTATATACATATTTTTTTTATTTAAAATACAATGAAAGTAAATATTAAAGACTGATATAATGCAGAGAATTGTTTCAATGATTTAAACACTAATAGAAATATCGCTACTATAAAACTAACTCATCTACCCAATTGAAAAAAAATATTTTTTGAGAATTTTATTCCATTATGATTCGTGAAATCTTTACAATTTATTTCAGTTTTACAATTAACTTAAAAAACGTGATAAATAGAGTTTTTCAAATTTTAACAAAAAAAACTGGCAGAAATTAAGCAAATATATTAAAAATAAATAAGGACAACTTTATAATTACCAGCCGTTAAAGTTCGATTGTAATTTCGTTCCCACGACCGATGAAATCTTTAATAGTACTGATGCTGTCCAGGCGACTTTCTTTCCATTTAAATCCACTGAGTTACTTAACTGTCTACTCTACGTCCATCTGAATGGACACATGACAAGTTTGCTCAACTAAAGCGAATACTGATTCGTACACACACACAATCGGTTTCAACTTTCGGGACTAAACTAGCAACAACCTCTTTGCTGTCCAGTTCTATTAGAGTTGGAACACAGTTGCGGTCTACCTATTTCCTATTATTTCTCTTTCTTCGTTATATCGCTCTCATCAATATCGGTTGACGGGAATTACTCACTTCATAGAACATTATTGGCAACTTACAAAGACTTTTTTACTGCAGTCACCTTCAATGTTCTAGCGGCGAGTTACGTTTACAATTAGACGAATTTGACGTTCTGAAACGCGCGCTTTTTAAAAATCTATCACATTTTGCATAAATATGCAAATGCTCGCTTCTGAACAATCGCGCGTTTGTTCAGAAGCGAGCGCTTCCGGTGTTTCATTTAAATATGAAAAAACCTTCAAGCCCACAAAATGACACGAGCATGCCCGGTGTAATCTACTTTTGTACCGTGACGTAAAATGCAATGACATGACTCAAACTATGCTTTGAGTAATTCTGATCAGCTGGACAACATAACTTATTTGTTGTTATCGACATACTCGAGATCAACGAACGAAAATTCGTTCATAACCCATTAAGAATTTTAGAACAAAAGTTAACATCGTAAAACGAAGTATGAGCCTAGAAGGAAATTTATTCAACATATTTGTCGACTTCAGATTCTATAACAAAAGAGATCACGTCTCGTTTTCATTCAGATGTCACGGGTAATATCGTACGTGTTAGAAAGTGTGTGTCTATGTACAGAATGAAATGAATAGAAAGGAGCTCGTTTAATATTGTTGTCCGTAAAATAATAGGGAACGTACCTCCTGTCCCTCCAGCTTGCACGCGTGACTGTTAAAACGCATCAGCTTCACAGTTTTGTCGTTGGAGCCGGTGGCGAGCAGGTCGCCCGCTGGACTCCAGGCGAGACAGTAGATACTGCCCTTGTGATGTTTCGTTCGTTTCAGCAGTACCGTGGGCGCCAATGGTGCAATATTGTCCCTGTACGAAAGCTCATCATTAAATTTAATCGGTAAAAAACAACTGCCTGACTGCCTCGTTGGTCGAGTGGTAGCAAGCGCGACTGCAGATCGGGAGGTCCTGGGTTCAAATCACGAGGCGGGTGCTATTATATATTTCTATTTTAGAATTTCTAGTAGTGACTCGGAGTTTGGAATTGTGCCCGGTGTATGGCGATAGCTTCACCACCTATTCTATGGGACCTAAACGTACCCGGTGAAACGTGGGAGTGTATTATACTCCTCTGCCTACCTCTTCAGGGATTACAGGCGTGATGTTACGTTTTGAAGAAAACATTGAATTGAGAAGAACTGTAACGTGTGTCACGTTTTGTGCTGTTCTAATTCTATAAAAGCTTTTTAAATTCGCCTCAATTTATCTTTGTGTACGTAGCATTATTGTTACAAAGCTTTCTTTCTTTTGTAACGTAATTTGTTCCTTAAATAAGTAGACAAAAACGTAAGTGACGGTACAAGCTCAAACTTAACCGAAAAGTATAATGAATATATTATATTGTAAAAAGAAGACGACGCAAGTACGTATCACCAAGCCATGTCTACCCCATCGGGGATTACACCCGATGGGGTAGACAGAGGAGTGTAGTACACTCCCACGTTTCACCGGTTACGTTTTCGTCCCATGGAATAGGTAATGAGCAAGTATATTGGTTCAACACGGAATTGAATTCATTGCGTCTATGCAGATGCAAAAAGTATGACAATATTTACACAGAATCTAAGTACGGGTTGATATTAAATTGACTACAGTAGACAAGTGCGGAGAATATAAAGAACATGAGGCTCATACATTCTTCCTAACCCTCAGTGGGTGACATTCGCCCGTAACATTGCGTCATAAGCAGATAATACGTACAGATATTAATATTTATGATCCTCCATACATTTTACAGTAATCAAAACAGATTACGACAAGTTGTATGGAGCATTTCATGTTCGAAACACGAGAAATCTATAAGCATTACCTAACATTCGCATTTAACATTTTTCTCGAAGGCAAACAGGCTCCGTTCACCGCGGTATGCAATACAATATAATGCGATATGTAATGACGACTCACTTTTATGACAGCGAATGTAAGTACGCTGATATAAAGCACTATTACGTCATGTTATTGGAATATCGATAGATACAGCCTTTGAACTATAAATTGTGCATTAGTACGAGACGGCACGTGGCTCGATTTCATGCCCAATTTAAAAATATATGAAACTCGCAAAAACTTAAAGCTGGCTTTTACTTTTAAAAAACTTGCCGTACGAGGAGATCAAATATCTCGCGCAGGATTTTTAAATGTACTAAATTTCGAATTTTAAATATTTTAACTGTTTCAATATATTTTAAACATTAACGTATGAATAATAAAAACATACGGAGAAAGTGCGTAGACGAATGTTTTACATTTCAAATGTTTGAGTATTCCAGGAATTGTGGAAACCTACGGTATTTTGGGAATGGCAACGTTGACGCGAGCCAGCTTAAGTTTAATACTCGGTAACCTGTAATCAGTTTTATCTGTTACTGCCCACTATCAATCACGGTAATGTTTATAAGAATACGAAATTAGAACCGTATCTTGTGCAAGTTATATGGACCTTATTAGTTACCTCCGCGGATCATAAGAACAACATTGCAGCAGTCGATTCTTGGTAGTTATTATCGCCTTACCAGTATTTACATAGAATAAATATTGATAGAATTTCATATATAATATACAAATAAGCATTTAGCATTGTTGACGCTAAATTTACGTCTGAATTATTAACGACTTTCAACGGCATAATTAAATGTCAACTGTACAAGTATCCGGGCTACCCGCGACGACCGCTCAACTTGCAATGACGAAACATAATGCCATCGATGTTGTACAGAATATTGCTACAGAAAGTTTTTTTATCGAAGAGAAACAAGTAAATTAATAACGTTCCCTATAAATAACAGCAAGTTTACGTCAAAATAGATAATATTTATAACGTCTGTCTGGGACACTCATATATCTTGTCTAGCGATATTTTCTTGGAATGATTTCCAGTTGATTTTCACTCGACTCAATACGCCAAATCTTAACTATATAATATTGTATTGGGTGTCTAAAAAAATCGGGCATTTGGTTTTTAGTGATAAAATGTAACGAGTATCGCTATTTTGGTTAGAAGTAAAATTTTTCAGTCTAGTGCTTGAAAGCAATATTTTGTGAATTTATATGATATAATATATCAGATATATACCTCAGATATATTTATATGATATAATATATCAGATATATACCTAATGAAATCACCATGTACATTTCCATTTATAAAAGCGTTTTAGCCCTAATTTTAATATGTAAGTCATAATAATTATGGATATCTGTGGCAATTTGAAATGGAACAAACCTTTAAATTATTCCGATTGCGTACATACCGAGGATTATTCAATACAAAAAGCAAGGTACTGCAAATGTACGGATTGGCCATCGTCCATAAAACTCAAATGGTAGCGCGGCCTTTCCTTTGTCCGCGTAATCACCGCACCTTTGTTCCTCGCCGGACTAAAAATGTAATTACTCACTGTGAGAGCTCACATTATTCACTCAATGTTGCAATACGATTAAAAATATTTAAAAAAAGTCTATTCAAATTCCAAATCCAAATAATTACAGATATCCACGGGTACATTTCAGCAGAGTTACAATCATCTGACTCGTACCTCTGCGTAGACGTTAGTAATAAAAAATCCTTCACTTACAATGGTAAACATATGTTAATAATAGCACATTCTAAATATAAAAAATATGTAAGAAAAAACAACAAGCACATTTAAGTGCCTATTGTATAATATACAAGTATAATATCCAATTTAACATGATTTATCTCATCATAAATGTCCAACAAAACTTACCAAGACAAACGATTATTAAGAAAATGTCTCTCACCCTCGCCGCGACCTTTACAAGGAGGAGCAGTTTTGTAGATGGAATGCGCCTTTTAGGACTATTGGGCAACACGAAAGTTACCGTTCTCGCTATAACCGTTCCGTTATCACAGATCACGGCTGTTGTTTCACTTTTACCTAACGCGATCGTCTCGTCGGCTTTTAGCTGTGTAACAAATTAGTTAATGCGGCATTATTTGTGGTAGTCCATAACGGTGAACAGCACCGATCGAGCGACGTAATCTTGTTTCGTAAGAGGTAGTATTTACAAGCCATTCATAACGTCTTGGGCGGCCGCTTTCTACCAGCATAGTTTCAAAGTTTCACCAAACTTCGAATCACACACCACGCGAACACGAACCACATAAAGCGGACACTCAAATTGCCTCAGCGAAGTGTTTAAAACAGGCCAAACTACGCTCCGAATTTGGCTTCGAACCGTTGTCAAGGTTTACTGTCAAGGTTTAATGTAATATACGGAAAAAGTATATGACTTCATAACATAAACTTATTATTATTACGCAAGGGTTTACAGTAGCCAAACGTTTAGCTTCCCAATTTGTTCGAGCTATTTGCGGAGGAAATGTTGTAACGCACGACAGTCATTGTGAGATTTGTTGTTTAGGCTTATATATGTATATGGGTTTTTAATATACAACAACCGATCGCAACCAGCGACAAGTCGCAATCCGGTAGACACGAGTCACAGGTTTCGGTTACCGAACCGATGACAAATTGCGCGCCATCGACTTGTACGGAACAGTGGTGATTTCGGCATTCTATCGCCGTTCATCACACCAATAAATCGCTGTTGCGCAGAAGGCTCAGCAAAAATCGCACATCACTCTCACATGGGTTTTACAAGCGCTCTGTGACTAACATTAAGAAATATTTCCACACAACATATTTGGCTTATTAATAAAAAAAATTTATTAAATTCAATTTACAATTTTGAAGATTGAGAGCGAAAAAAAGTAACATCATGACTGTAATCCCCGAAGGGGTAGGCAGAGGAATGTAGTACACTCCCACGTCGAGATATTGCGTTCAATTAATATTTTAGAACAGATTCACGCTATTCAAAAAACCTAAATTAATGATTTAGTTTGTTTTTATGTAATAGGTATATTGAAGAGTTAGAAACGATGACAATAAATCTTAGATGTAACTGACCTCTGAGCTACCAATTTAGTACACGTTTAACGGTCGCCAGTACTCGCTATTTTTGCATACTACAAATATTTATTCAGTTGATATTCGTTTTTATACTTTATAATTTAACAGATTTCCAACAAAAAATACTAAGTCAAAAGAAGGAATTTACGAAGATATTTAATAAATTATAAAAAAAAATATTTTTTTTATAAGTACTTGGGCACTATACGACGTACGAGAAAAAAGCTATAGTCATTTATAAAAATGTTCCGACTCCAAATTGAATTTAGAGATATTTCCATTATCTGAATCACACCTATTACTGTGATTTCACGAAAAGGTACGGCGTATTACGAGGGGAGGCCAAAAAGTTCGCGGAATGGCGATGATGGAGGGGGGTAAGGTGTCTCATTAGTGTAGGCACTAATTGAGTGTCTCATTATTTCTATATATACCAAATTACAACCAAATCGGGTTATTTGCTTTTGAGTTATTAACGAGCAAACAAATCAATCGGGAAGAAACTAGCTATTATGGAGAAAGTTGAACATCGTGCCGTCATAAAGTTCCTCACCGAGCAAGGAAAGACACTTCAAACTATTCTTCTTGAGATCTTAGCTGTTTACGGGGTCTCCGTTCCTAGTAAAAGTATGATTTATAAGTGGCACAGTTTTTTCAAGCAAGGTAGAGAGTCAGTTGAAGACGATCCTCCGCCTGGACGACTGATTGAAGCCACTAAGCCAGAAATCATTGAAAAAGTTGAGAAACTTGTACCAAAAGATGGCCAACTAAAGAAGAAACAGATTGCAGCATTACTTGGTGCATCAGAAACTACCATTTAAAATATCCTACATCGACATCTTGGTACGAGTAAAGTCTGTTCAAGATGGGTCCCGAGAACGCTCACTCCGCCTCAGAAATGAATGCGCGTCGATAGTTGTCGCGAATTTATGCACCGCTGTGGAGACCAAAGGGAGGAAGTTATGGCCCGAATTGTGATTGGAGATGAAACTTGGGTTCATCATTATGAACCTGAGTCAAAGCAAGAGTCGATGCAGTGACATAAAAAAGGCACACTTCCTAAAATATTTAGTGTCTCAATCGGCCGGAAAGATCATGGCGACCATATTTTGGGATATTGAAGGTATCCTTTTTATCGATTATAAGAAACATGGTGTTTCCATAGAGGGAGAATATTATGCTTCTTTATTGCATCGATAAAAGAAGCAATTAAAGAAAAAAGAAGAGGTAAACTGACCAAAGGTGTGCTTCTTTTGCACGACAATGCGCCCGTGCACACGAGCAATGTTGCGACAGCTGTCATTCAGCGATCCGGCTTTGAACTACTGCATCACCCACCCCACAGCCCGGAACTGGCCCCCAGCGATTATTATTTACTCCCAAAAAGAAAAAAAGAGCTGCGTGGAAAAAATTTAACGAGGATGACGAAGTCAAGTCGACGATTTTGACGGCCAAGACAAATATTTTTTTTTATAGTCTAAATAAATTATATGAATGGTGAAAATAGAACATTCACAGTATGGAACAGTTTCTACCATAGTGGAAGGTTCGGTATAAAAGGTAATTCGTTCAATTCATAAGTTTTTCATCTATTGCAAACTAATACAATGATGACACTACTAAGTACGTCACACGAATCCGACGGCGCTAACGATATTATACCGGACGGTCACATTTCCGAAACAAATAATAAACGAAAGTTTCAAATATTCGGGAAAGTGTGTAATCTCACAATTTCTGTTCGACACAAATGTTTACATTGCTCCTTTACACTCAAGTAAGTATAATAAGATAAGCGAAATTTTATTATTTAGATGTAAAACAATTCGTAGTCACGAGTTAAAGTCCTTAATATTGGCAGATCAGTTGGCAGGCGGTTCAAACTCTACATACTCTACTCTCGACTCTACTACATTCGACTCTACAACCGACTCTACACAAACATATATGTATATGACCATTTACAAGACCAATAATTCGTTGTAAACTACAATACAGGCCTCGCCTTATACACACATGTCAAACAGTTGCACAGAAACAAACTATACGTTATGACATGCTCATGGAAACTCATGGTCAAACCAAATTACTGGTCTTGAACGATATTTGACCAAACGGTCAAATATCGTTCAATAGTGTTTAAAGATTTTATGGATTTCATTTCCATTAATATGATCTGTACAAAACGTATCAAGAAAGCAGCAAATTACTTTTCAAAATTATTGTAGAGCATGGATATTACAATCTTGAGTTTCCTTTTCAAAGTCATTAAAATTGATTCTCGACGAGGAAAACAAATAAAAATAAATAATTATTCAAATCTAGTTTTTTTCAATAAGTGGTTGAAAGCTTTTTCTTGCTATTACTGGTATTTTCAGATTTAATTTAATATGAAAGTGAACATTTTTCTCAGTTTTACATATTATGCGCTTTATTACTCCCCTTAAAAATAGCAAAGTGCTGCAAGACAGCGTAACTCAATAATCGACACTGCGTAACCCAATAATATTAATCGAAGAAGTTTCACCACTTAAAAATCCCATTAGGAAGGCGGTCAAAGAAAACGAAATCCCGTGTCAAGAGGAGAATTGCTGAAAACTCAGTCCGCGTAATTGGTCGGGAATACGGAAAGGTCGTCAGCGGCGCGCAAAGAAAGTACAGGGTCGCACTGCCGGGGAGGTCATTGGCGAAAATCTGACAGTACAATAAAATGTTATAACATAGGATGGGTCATTCAATAAAATGTAATATACCCGATTGTATAAAACATATATATATTACGCGCACACCGTAAGACAAACATCAACGAGGCTTAATTTAATGAGTGCCACAAAAAATAAGGTAAATTAATTGCATTTTGTACGATACGTAAAATGTTACGACAGTCTTAATTTTTTGCCCTAGTATTTTTCGAGCCCTGAATAGGCCACTGAATTCCTATACGCAGTTATCATATCTGTGTACAACACTTGCGACACATGAACACATGTCGCAGTAATGAGGTCGAACTTATCGATCATGAATGCGCTGTTAGATTGTTGGGCATTTAAATTGTGATTTAATTAAATTAAATAGGCTATTGCTTTGTAGGCAATGTCTGCTAGTTTAACTAGAGCGAATTATTAGAAACGTGGTAATATATAACGTCAAATATTATTGTCGCACAAAACAAGCATATCAGTTGATGTTGTATTGGCAAACAAAATGAGTAGAACACTATTGTACCGAGATTTATGATGATTGAAGATATCGTCAATTGTATTATGGTTTAACCACCAAATTAAATTTTTACGTATCTATGCGTTAACTTCCTATAATTGATCCATCTAGGATTGCAAATATGAATATTTGTATATACATACTTTGTTTGGATGTTTATGTGAAAATCGAGGAATAATACCTGCCTGTATTTCTATGACATTTCGCGTACAGATAATATATGGAACGAAAAAATAGAAACGTCAATTTTTTCCTTAAAAAGTGATTGTTATGAGTCTTCATAACTATAATTAACAAATATAGAGTTTCCTTAACATACAAAATTTCGCTATATCCATTTTAGAAAGCGCAATAAATATCTCTTTATAAGAACACAAATATTAATGAATTTCTATTAGTAAGATAAAGTATTCTTATAAGCGTAATTGAAGTCATGGACAGAATCGCGTAAACTATAAAAAAGAATAGGTCTTAATACTTTTGTAACGACCTATAGAGAAGCTAGATTTTAACATTGCGGCCAATATCAGTGAGAGCTCTATAAATTATTTATCTCGGACAACACTTACAGAATGACTATATCCCTCATTTGCGACTAGAGTATAATATGTCAAAAACGCTCACTTTTAAGAAACAGTACAGAAAGTTTGAAATCATAAATATTCATAATAACATTATATGACTTATAGACTTATAGACAAAAAATAAGATTTCAAACTTTCTGGACTGTTTTCTGAAAGAATGTTTGTGACATATTACACTCTAGCTGCAAATGAACGATATACTGTAGTTGCTTATGTAGGTATAAACAATCCGAAGACCCAGTAACATGACTGTAACACTAAGTCGAAATAAGACGGCGCCTAATAAGTTGAAAGGAGAGAGGGATAGCTGTGAGATTATTAAACTTATACGACCCCTATAGAAAAAAATATCTTCATAAAAATATTAAGTAACTACAATGAATAATCTGCTTTGTCGAATGTTATCACACGCTGGCATTTGTTGTATCAGGTGTGGCTTTGATCTTAAATAAAGTATATCAATAATAACAAAAGGATCAACATACTTGACATCGTCGATTTTCGGATACGTGCATATCCTTAGGGTTTTCGTGTTGGAGCCGACGGCGTAAAGCTTCCCATTGGGGTGGAACTCAGCGCAGCGCAACGCCTGCAAATCTTCTAGCACCGTGACTGGCTTGAAGGTCGGCCTGGAGCCGTTCACCTCTGCACCCACCTCGACTCCGGCCGACAGAGGTACATTCTGGTGACTGCCATTTCTGGCCTGTGCCTAAAATGATTTATTCATTAGAAACAACATTAACAAATCGCTACATATTTGTTATAACTTCATTCTATTGAATGAAGTTATAACAAAGTTGCACATTATTAAACATGTTGACGATATCTATCTTGATTCTTTCTCTTTTTTTCTCTTTTAACGTATAGCGAATTTACAACGAATATACTTTAAACAAGCAAACGATATTGACGGGAAAAAAATATTAGATAAAATCCGTTAAAATACAATATGTAGCTTTACATAGCATGTGATTAGATAATTCAGTTCGAATCACACGACAGAATAGTTGCAATAAATTTAAAAAAAAATTCCAATTTCACCCCCTCGGAGTGTGAGCAAGAGAAAAGAGAAAAACTTATATAGCCTAAATCGATCTCACAGACAACAATATTATAATCACTGTCGTCATTATCGCTAGCTTCATAGTGACTACATCCGGCTGAATGACCGACATTTGGTCTGTAATAAAAAATTTATTAGGAAATTTTGTTTTGCTACAAAAGTATTATTAAGATGTTTTTACGTCGCTGACATTGACAGCAGATATAAAATTTTAACGGCGAACGTGTAGGATTTTATATGAGTCGAGACTTATTAAGATGCATTGTAACAGACTAACAAAATTTACGTTTATAATTACATATTTAGTTCAATATGGAAAAATATACAGCGCAATGTCTATCTACAGACCGAGAAATGCTTCAACTGTATCATTTACGAAGAAAACTTCCATGGATATAATCTAAGTACATATATATTCACATTCTCAATAGTTTCTGCTATGTGCAGTTTTTTCGTAATTAATCGTATATAACATTGACCTGGCATGACTCGTCTCGACAATAGAATATTTACTCCGAAATGACGCAACAACTTCACTATGACACGACTATCATTTGGCCCTAAACAACCACGGTACATTCAAATAATATTAACAAGATTTTTATGTTAAATCTACATTATTCATAACGACATAGGGATTAAGAATAACGTTTACTCTAAAAAAAAGTAATAGAGTAAAAAGAATATTAACAGTACTATCTATATTGTCTTCGGTATTACAATTCTTAGCTCCAAATATAAGAAAAACATATACTGAATACATTAACTAAATTGAGCTAAATAATCTAAAACCACCAGAAGATTGTGCGGCCGCGTGTGCGAATATACCACAGATTACATTCATGTACTAGATATTACGATTGGACCGTAATAAAAACTTGTTCCGAACGAGCTCGACCCACCCACCTGTTTCGACTGATAAGAAAGTTCGTTACCATGACATTAGATTTATAAACGTAATCAGTTAATGACGCACTAAGAAAATAGGGCCACAGAGGATTTTGTTCAAACGGTAAATTAAAGAATTTACTTTTACTGCCAGCCATAAAATACCGAGATTTGAGAGTTCTGTCTCTACACTATTGTAGCGAACAATTTTCTGTTCATGATAATAGGATAAATACCATCATGCGATGTTGTGTATTTAATATATTCCGCACCCCAAGGCGGTTCACTTCAACCGCAATAAGGAAACAATTTGAAATAGGTGCTTGTTCCTTTAGTGATATTAACTAAAACATTTTGTAGTGAAGCTCGCGGCGCCCCGCGGCAACAGCCTCTCTAGCTTTCTGGTTAATCTTCTGCTACACACTCCGTACGTTCTGATGTTTTCTACTTAACGTTAATTACTATGTATATGTATGTCAAAACCGTTTATGTATAAGACCGTGACAACGAGGTTGAAAGTAAATAAAGGGTCGAGATGTTATCGCAAGGATGACCCACAAAACCGCGCGTTCACTTTCACCCGCATTCCTCGCTCCGTAAATCGTAAATACGAATAAACAAAATGTCTGTTTGATACACTCATTTGCGCATCCTTCATACGATCCGCACGAGATAAACATGTAACGTAAGTACAATGTGAACAAAGAAAACCTTGTTCGCGCGGCGTTAAATTTCGCTCGGATTTCTGAATTAAAATGCATAATTCGGCTCGCCTCTTTTGCTCGCTTTGTTATAGTGCCTTCTACCTCGCTCCGGAGGTTTGTAATAGAAAGTGTACTTCAAAGTGTACGACGTTACCTTGTTGCTCGCTAGCGCACGTTTTTCACCTTAAATTGTTCCGTCAAAGTTTAAAGTGTGTCGCGTGTGCCCGCATTTAGTTTTTACGTAGCATCTCGTAAGAATCACCCGAGAATCCACTTAAATGTGTAAACGTAAAAATGCGGGTAAGCAAAGCGAGCATATCCTCGACGCATTGGGTGTTCATGAACACGGATGTAAATATTAAGAAATTGTCATGCAAATTTCTAGTCAGAGATATTCATAATATACGTAATCATGAACAATAACATTATTGGTTTGTTGATATAATTTCATATAATGTAAACAAATAAATACATTTTGGAAAAAATAATAGAAATAGGTACATACATATATTGAAGTCTCCCTACCATCATGATACGTCATAGCATATTCTGTACGATTATTATTCAAATATTCTAAAATACACTATCAAATAAATGAAAAAAAAATAGATTTCTACATATCCGTCACGCTAGAATGGGTAAATAAAATACGAATTGCAAATCAATGTGGCATTTAGTTAATAATTTGCAAGTAAAATTTAATTTCTAGTAAAATTTTGCAAATATACCAATAATATTGATTACGATTAATTTGATACAATAATTTTATTATTATGATAACACATTACGCAACGTTCGTCGCCTCGAAATTTTTTTTTGAGATGTGGGCGGGACGCGACTTTAGTCAGGCAAATTCATTCGTGATACTGCCATGATATTTTTTTTAATGTAGTAATAGGCTCGCGATGCGCTGAAATCGCACCTGATGGAAAGCGAGATGCAGCCTAGGATGTAGCACGCTCGCCTATCAAGTGCCTATTCACTCTTCATTTGAATAGTTCCAGGTTATACGAGTCGGGAAACATGGGGCGGCGACGGGGTACGGGGTATCAAAGACATTTGAATGAATGCTACTCACGGTTTTGAATTGAGTAGAGGTTTCTTGAGATTTTGATACATACTTTACAAACGAAATGTTCAGAATAAAACAATATACCTACTACTTTATTTTGTACTGTTTATATACATTTGAAATTATTTTAAACAATACTCGAAACAACTTGTATATTTATAACATTTTTTGTAATAAGTAGAGCAAGGGCACGACAGAATGTATTCGGCATTTTTTTTAATAAGGGACTTCTTAATAGTATAATATTGAGTTATTTTACCTCGTGTAAGCCTTCTGTCAAATTATCAATAACCATTCAACGAATGATGAATGCAGGGAAATGTATTTGCATTATTTAATGATAATATTTTTAACTAGGGTTTAAGACATATAATACTACCAACCAAGTTTATTAAAATTAAAAAAATTTTGTATTGAAATAAATCTTGTTCGCTCAACAACTTTTTCTAACATCTAACTCATCTATATATAGCAATACCGTACGCATTTTGTACGGCTTACGACTGACGCTATTGCTAGGCTGCTCCCCTTCCCGGTTACGTCTTGCCACCCCGCGCATCTCTGCGCCCCCGTCGCCCGCATACCGTGGGAGTGTCACCAACGATTTTGCCGGATTACAGTATCCGTGTTTGATACGATTTGTAAAAAAATATTTTTAAAGAATTAAACAAAGTTTAAACGCATCGCTAATAAAATACTTCGCTTAATTTACTACCCATAAAAATTGCATAGTCTTAAAATTAAAATTTATACGTTAAAATTTATTTTTTCTTTCGATTTCAGTTCAAATCCATCTTAAATCGTTCACCGCCGTGATTACAAAACAGGGCTTATTAATATATTAAATGCCCAGTCAAATGGCGCATTGGTTATCGTGAACAAAAATCTGGATAATGAATTTAAATATCCGTTCTGGATCTGAGTGTGCACTTATTTCCGTGGATAGGTCGATATTAACCTCGAAATGAGCCATTTCAGAAGTACCTGTGTGCCAACGTACTGAGTTATTATTTCAATGAATGAAAATATTAATTGATTGGAAAGTATTCAATTATTGTGCATTAAATTAATTTCGAAGGGGATATATTATTTTATACAATATTTCTACTATATTCTAAGGGACACTCTCAAATTCTAATGTTACAACATACCGAAATTTAAGAGGCTCACCATAGTCCATGGTAGGGCGTATAACTACCTACTTGACAATCGTAGGGATGTACTACACTCCTCTGCCTACCCGTTTGGAGAAATACAGGTGTGATATTATGTTATGTTTAATATACCACAATTCAAAAGGTATATTGGATTTAATTGGTCATTTTAACCATTTGAAATAGTACAGTACTGTGCGAAGTTCAGAACACGCACGCATAGTTAGTTATCGAGCAAAATGTTCAAGGCCGGTCAACAAACAAACGCAATACAATGCGTTCATTAATACAACACGAACGTGCATTGATACTTGCACAACATTCTCTAATTGTCACAAAAACTGAAACAATGCAGCAGGTACAGAGGAACAACGAGACGCTTGTTATTGCATGGCCTACCAATAGGAATTTTATTGCCGGCTTAAAGGACATGAAAGGAAATTAAACATGAAAATTGAACAACTAGTATATAATTTACCGAAACATTTATTTGACCGTAGAAATACCGTACGTAATCTACATTAAAAATAGAGAAAAAAGTAAAAAATAAATGGATGAAAAAAATAAAGAACTAATAATCTTCGTGGTTACGATTGATATCTTTATTAAAAGCTGTGACGATCGTCACCGAGCGCTTATGCATTTATTGCACTGATAATGTTCTGAAATACATTTGTGTCGGCCTATCAAATTCATAATTAGACGCAAGACACAAGTTGAAAACGTTCGGAAAAAAAATTTCGTTATGTTCTGATTCGGACGAATGGTCATTGCCTAATGTTACAGGTATTCGGAACGCTCATTAAAATACTTGTCGTCGTATATTCAATGCACACTGGACTACCCAGATTCTTGCGAAAATATGAACGTTAACAAAATTCAATTCCTCAAATCTCCAAATAACAATAGAATTCTCAAGTGGCGTTTACGCAGCCACTTTTCCAGGTGGTTTCGAAACTATTTGCTCACTTCTCACAAACTTACAATTTAATATTGGCGAATAAGAGACTACGGTTTACAAGCGTACATGGTGTTAATAAAAAAGTAGGTATCGAACATCCGTTACACCGTACGCGCAGGACGGTGCGTTGCGGTTCACCGGAGCTGAACGGGGCTCGACAGCCCCATCGCTAGCTATCCAATCCCATTCCGCCAATAGAACAATACTAATTGGATTATACAAAAATATGACAGATATTCGCCATTGCCATATACACAAGCGTACATTTCGCCGAGCGTCAATGAGGTAACCAAACAGATATAGGAGGATAGAAAGTTCGCATAAATACATTCGTAACTAGCTCGTTCGTACACATCATATGGATAAATTAAAGCGGCGTTTGAGAACTTATGATAAAAAATATATATGTTATCGTTGATATAAGTCACACAATGAGTCCGCAATATCTGTAGAAAGTTATTCAATTACCTGAAAGGCGGAGATGCGTTTCGGTGGTAACACTTGTGGAGATCTGTCGGCCAAGTTTTCCATGGAGTGTCGTGTAAGGAATCCTTGTTTTTGGAAGTTATTAATTGGTTTATATGACGTGCGATTAAATTTGGTAGCAGGTGCAACGATTCGGTTGCCGTTTTCGTCGTCGTCTTCCCATTCCGTAACAACTTCCGTGCGGACATCTTCGAGGGAACGCGATCGGCTGCACGGGCAAGCGGGAGACGAGGAGTTTGGATGTCGCAATTGCCGTGGTCTCTCCCTGTTGACGTACAAGTCCGCGTGATTACTCGGCGTAGGCGCACCCGCTGAGCGGTAGCTGGGAGATAGGAAGTAGTAGTCCCGCGATTTGTTGCTGTACGCATTCATCCCGGAGAAATCAGAGTAAGAAGAGACCTTCGACGACGACGTTTTGAAGTTTCTTACATCTAATGGATCCGGTGGTCGAAAGTAAAAGTTGGGCTGCGCTGGGCGGGAAAGCGGCGGCCATGGCCTGAACGGCGCATCGATGTAGTGTGCCGGTTTGGACTTCATGTCGTATCGCGATAAGCATTCGACCGCAGCGTGTCGGTTCCGTGCGGATGTAGCCGAGGAAACAGCGCTACTGTTGCTGCCGCCGGCGAGAGGTGTGCACTGGCCCACCACCGATGTTGCACCGGCAGCGCACAGCGTTAGACAGAGATGCGAACATAGGAGAAAGGCACACTAGTATTCAATACAAGTGAAAGGGGTAACTCGTGTGCGGTCAACACGCTCAGATAGCGTTTGTACGCGACGTATGAACAAATATCTCCCTCATAAGAGGTTTCGTTATGCTGACTTTTAAATATATAATACAGTAACAAACATTGTCACCCTGTCGAACGATTAACCAAGTATTTAGTTATTAGTACTTAATTTCTTTTATGGATAATTTTTCTCGACAATACTTTCTAAGAAAGTCAACAAGAATTTAAACGCGTTTATTTTATTGCGAACATTTTACGATCTAGTTATCTAGCAAAAACAATAAGAATGAAATATTATATGGTAGTATATAAAAAAATAAATTTCAAAAGTAGGTTTGTTCAATTGCGTGCAACAATCAATTAGTATATACACTGTTGGAGTGAATAAGTTACAGATAGGTTCTAGAAAGAGCATTTAATTCGTCACAAGCGTGCAAGACTTTCGCTGTATCTTTACGCTCTACTAGTTAGAAAAGACATATCAGAATCAAAACATGTCCGGTGACAGTACATATATCATTATCAGAATATTCCAAAAAATAGTCAGAAAGTGGGGTTCTCATTGCTTATATTATTTTACAAACAGAAGGACAAACGACAACCAATCGTGGGCATAGAGTTTTAGACAGTAACATTAAACCCACATTTCATCACTATTAGTCCAAAAATTAATAGTGGCATCGCTTACAATGGTCTTATATATTAGATATATACACCTGATTATAACAGCTAACTATTGGAGAACAATGATGATAAATTATAAAAAATATTGCGCATTGGCTCCCACGTATGCGTTCGTATACTGCTGGAAAATTCAAACGTTTAATTAGTCTCATTATACGTGACTGTGGAAGCCAAGGTTGCGCCATATATAGTGCATATAATAAACAAGTCTGTGTCAGAAGAAACTCATCATAAACTTAATATCGACCTACGCTAGGTAAACAAAACGGTCATGCCGCGTCTATGCACTGCAAAGTGGCCGCAAGGACGAGTAATGACAATAGACGCAAAACGAAGCAAACAATGCGCATTAATTTGTTATCAATTGCTCTAATTAATATCACCTTCAAGGCAGCGACAACGGAAATTACAGTAAATGTTCCGGCGATTACTACAATCGAATTTCATGCGGCGTGGATTACCTAATTGTAGTGAAGGCTATTTATCTAGCGACAACTGTTACGAACAACGTGTTGACAAATGATAGAAATAGAAGATTCGGTTCGTACAGTTTACAAATTCTTATAAAAATAACTTTGTGCAAATTCCCTCTATTGCTTAGAAACTAATAAAAAAAACCAGACACACAATTTCTATCCAAAATTTGAATAAATATTTGTTATATTTGTTAAACATTACTATCGCTTACGTCACGTATTGCAGTACTACTAGTATCAATGGATGTTAACATTCATAATACTTTAAAACTGACAGAATATTCATCTTTGTTAATAGACAGATATAGCTCTCTGCTATTTTATGCAACACACGTTTGTATATTTTAGTAAACTTTCAAAATACCGAACGTCCAGTAATGTATTCATGTATTCCGCAGTTTAAATATTAAACAACATTTAATATATTATTGATTTAAGTAATCGTTACAACGGTATTTATTAGACATTCGCTGTAACACCTACTATTTCAATTTAAAATTGATCTTTACAAGTACTATTATACTTCAGATGGAGTATTACCCAAAAATATTTTCTTCGCCGTGAAGACTTGGGCATAGACAAAGACAACCATAAAAATATCCGGAGTGGGAACAGATAACTTCGAGATAACCATAATAACAATTTATATGCCAAGTCGATTGTAAATTCAAATTTCGAACAAAATTTTAACTGAAAGTAAATATTAATTCATAATAACTTTTGTACTTGATAGATAACCAAAACACTTGTTGATTTGTGTTACGAATTGGGTAGGTGTAGGTAACAAGCAGTAACGTAAGGATGTGCAATATTTCATGAATTAAACAAATGTTCCTGATGTAACGCTTTTCAAAACTCTCCTTTTAGCTCAACCGGCTCTTGGATGTCGTGTTCGCGATGACAAAGTGTGACTGTTGCGAGTTGAGAAAAGACTAGCGCTTTATAAATAGGAACGAGAATATAAAAGGTCTTGAAAAAAAAACCTGATGTTTTTCCGCGTTCTGTACCTTACCTATATATATAATGGAATGTTCGACTTTGAAGATATGCATGAATAATTACGTTCGAATAAGTACAAGTGAGTTACCGGTGCGGCATGCCTTACTTGAAGTCTGGTTTGCATTAACTAATATCTCACCGTTCACATGTCAACTACATAGAAATAAATATTCTGATATCTACGCTTAAATACTGCTCAAAAAAAATATCCATCAGCGTAGTTGGATCATCATCATTGGCCTATTTCAGTCCACTGCTGGACATAAGCCTCCCCTAATTTGCGCCATCGCGCCCTATCCTCGGCTTGCCGCATCCAGCATCTGCCTGCAGCCTTTCGTAGATCGTCATCCCATCCTATCCAACTAAAAACAAAGTTGGATAGGTGAAAAAAGTATCGATTAACATTAAAAGACGACAACCACATTTAGGTACAATTCAACATAATATTCCGTGCGTTTAGGTACATACGAGTATGTACCCATTATATGAATTTTGGTCAGTTGGTAACAATCTTAAAAATAAGGTGACATTCAAATGGCACACATGTGGCCGGTTCTGAGGCCGAAACGACCGCACAATGATTGATGCGTTGTCATCATATATGGAAACAAAAAGTTCGTTGGCAACTAAACTTCCATCGACCCTAACACGAGCTGAGCCACCTCCGCTTGTAACTCATTACAATACCTATTATTTTTTTCTATTTAGGTGGCATTAAGGCAGACCGGTCCACTCCATGATAAGTGTTCACCGTCGCCTAGGAATATTTGCAACACTCGAGGAATGACCATTGTATTATAAGGCTTGAAAGACGAGCTTTATTTTCACCTGTTTTAAAGATGCCTATGTCACAGTGCTCGGGAAAAACCTCAGATGGTCATTCCACGCTTTAGACAGGCAGGGAAAAAATTTGAGTGCAAATCAAAATATGGAAGATAGCTATGAGTTTATTTAATGTGGATGAAAATCCAATTTTCAACACAAGATGCGATGGAAGAAGACTGCCATGGACGTCAGTGCAGATCAGTTTTCGGAGCATTCATCAAAACTGGTAGAGCAAGCAGAGAGAATCCGAGTCTCAAAATTTAGGCATCGATACAAACTCGGATAGTAGTAATAGTAAACGTAACATCACGGCTGTAATCCCCGAAGGGGTAGGCAGAGGAGTGTAGCACACTCCTACGTAGTACGTAGTAGTAATAGTAAAGAAGCAAATTCGCGTTACCTCAGGAATGACGAGAGGTCAGGTTGGGGTTGAATAGTCTTATTCAACCCCAATCCGAAAAGAGTTCCAGAGACTTCCTCAGACTGCTTCATTTCACACATAATCTCTATTCTCCTTCCTTCTACAAATGCTTGAGAAACAAATGCACCACTTGTTTGACCCGGGTTCCCAGGTACCATCATCCGCATAACAATGAATGTCGTTGGTTACATTCCTCATCTTTATTGAATTGCAGATTGAATAGAAATCTTGATCTAGTAATACAAGTTATTAAATCGCTTTCTTTTCTTCAATATATTCGTGACATTATTACATAAAAATATACGTTCGAAATTATAATTTTATCAATAAAAACATGTAACACATATGTATGTATAACAGTTGGTTGGGTCATATTAGCGAACAAATGAACGAGTCTAAAACAAATCAATCGTTCCGTTAACATCACGCTTTAACACCTAACACAATAGAGTATGGTAAAGCACCGCTTAAATGTTATCCGTTCCATAACGAACACCATCCGCGCCGTGAAGTCATTGTGAGTCACGCGAAAAAAAACCCTACGTGGAATATGAACGACGTTAAACACTGACAACACACAGTTACAATGAAACTGAATCATTCGGAGGTATTTCGGTCAATTGGTTCTTATCGACTGATTAAGCGACAGAAGGACCGGTCAAACTGAAAATTTACGAACCGGTCGGACTTCGGGACAGGATAAATTTATCAAGTCGTGTTGCAGAAGTTCTGACTAATAATATATTTCGCATTATTTACCCTCCATAACAATAATAATATAATATATAATATTATTGTTTGTTTCATATTTAAATGACTTTTTTTTGTATGCAAAAACGCTACGGACAGCAGAGATAGTATTTTTTTTTATTTTAAGTAAAGAGAATAACAAACGAGACAGCAGTTAAAGCACGCGTTGTTTAATTTTACAATTGTTTGCATAATCTAGTTATTTTGTTAAATAGATGTAATTTAGTCCTCTCACGATACAAACACGAGTAACACATCGAGAAAAATAATACTAGAGAAATGATGTATGAAAGACGAGAGCGCGTATATTAATAGTGTTTTTGAAAGGTAATAGCCATATTTTCAGGTAAAAAGATGTACGTACGGTATAAGAGGAGACAAAATAAATTCCGTTGTTAAACACACACATTCAAGCAATAAATCGCAGCTGACAATTGAAAACGCTATTAAACATATTACAATGAACATAACATAAAATAATAACTGTATTTCCTCGGCGGAGTAGGCAGAAAAGATAGTACATTAGCAAAATTCACCCGTTATTTCAAACATCTGGTGAGCTCTAGGGATAGAGAGTGACAGGGTGACGTGTACCGAGTACAAATCCAGACTCTGTGTTTACTGCGAATTTGAAGTCAAAAGAACAGGTTCGAGTTGCTCGACCCTGGGATAGAACCCAAGGTCAACAGTCGCGATTGCAACCACTCGACTAACGAGACACTCGCCCAAATGGCCGAACACATCTTAAAATTGTTTGTTGAATTATCCATTTCATTTAAATAATGTGTTATATGTGAATTACAACACTGTGACAGTTTAAGTAGTGTGATGTCTGCATGATATCAGAAATACCATTTTGCTAAATAAATTTGTACACAAAAGCATTTATTGCGTTATATAATTTATATACTAGCTGTGTCCCGCGGTTTCACCTGCTTTCAATTTAAAAAAAATCACATAATATACATACATTACAATATTTTAGTTCATTTTATGTAACCGTAAGATCACGCTTGTAATCCCCGAAGGAGTAGGCAAGGGAATGTAGTACACTCCCACGTTCCACCAGTTACGTTTACGTCCCATGGAATAGGTGGTAAGCCTGTTGCCATAAACCGAGCACATTTTTAGACTCAGAGCCACTACTAGAAACTCTAAATTTAGAAAAATCCGATAATACCCGACCCGGGTTTTAAACCATGGACCTCTCCATCGGCAGCCGCGCTTGCACTCGACCAACGAGGCAGTCAGAAGCAGGCATTTTTCATATGGTTTTAACGTATTGGTTTTCGTCGCACCACACCGTACGATACACAGACTCGAACAGACCGTTGAGTCGCTTTAATTTTACGTTATCTCCTAATCTATGCGTCCAAATAACATGCTGTAAAAGAGTTTATCATTCTAAAATTGTCTTTAAATTAAATAACTTTCCTTCGTAATGATTAATATGCCATGCCTCAAAAACAGGCTCGTTAACCGCTTTTTAACTTTCAATAAATTTATACCTTATTTTGGCTTATTAAATATAGATAAGCTCATAGCCGAGATTTCACTCTGCGTCGCTTTTATTATTAAACAATATATTGTATGTAGAGACAACACTACGAACCTTAAAAACCGCTAAAACAGATAATAAGGTAAGATAATAATTTTTGTTTAAGACAAGAGACCAAAAGTCTGAGAAATAAATCTAAAAAATTAATCGAAATATATCCAGTAGTTTCCGCGTGATGCGCGCACAACGGCAATCTCGTATCGATTGATTTATAAAGCTGTATTGTGTTGCGGCCTTTTTTCTAGATGTACTAATAACGAATATTGTTATAATATTTTTTATTTACGTATTACTAACCACGACACCAGCACACACGTATAAAACATTCCGGTAGCGCTTTTTCTTCCGATTTACTCTAGTACATACTGAATACGTAAATTTACATTAAATAATTAGTTATGAATCGCACTACAATTTACAAAAAGAATTTAGCAAATCCGACTGACATTTTCAGAGATTAGCGCGAACAAACAAACAAGACGCTTTCGATTTTATTTTATTAATATAGATATATAAATGTATATGACTAATAATTAAAGTGCAATATACATAATATTCAATGTTTATAAAATATGGAATCAATTAATGAATTTCAAATATCGGTATATCCACACCCAGCCCATAATTAGGCATACAATATGGGTGTATGACAGACGCGAGTGGGATGTTGTATTTCTTAATACAGATATATCCAACGTATCTATATAATAAATATCAATATACATTTAACAGTGTAAAGACAATAAAACCGTTATAACGAATTCCACTTAACGAATGGGTAAATTTCAAAACTAGGTAAGAATCTTATCTGTTTGTTGAAGGAGAGTATTACTGGAATAAACAAAACGCATGGACCTCCATGTCGAGCCGTCTATGCATTATGTATGTACACGAGGTACATATATGCATACCACAAAGTCCTGTTCGAAGCACGCATTGCTAAACCTAGCTTAGCATAATAAGATGCTGGTTAAAAGCCTCTTTAACAAAGGTAAATTCAGGGCCGCTAAAAATATAGCACAGAGTAAATCTTACTAAATTACTCTCAGCTAAACACAATCATTATAAACAACTGATATACTGAAGGTTTGGACTAACCTCGTTTTAATGAATAAAATAATTCAATTTTAAATAGTGTTGTCAGTTAAAAACGGGACTAAATGAACCAAACTTAAGGGCATTAAAGGGATATCGTAGTTGATAGAAAACAGATGTTAAAATGACAACGAGAGCAAATATTATATAGGTCTCATTTTTCGTTCATAACAATTTTCAGTTCAGAAATTACCTTTGTGTAATGAAGAAAAATTAAACTCTTATTTCTCTACGGGTATTAAAAATTTTGGCGAGTGTTCAGTAAAATAATATCTCAATATTTATACAATTGAACCAAAAGCGCTGCTAGCGTTCAAAATCTCCTTATACTGCAGCGAGTACATGATATCTCGCATCCCTGAAAGATCAAGTCCATAGGTCGAATTATACAAGGCGAGAGACAAAATGTAAATATTGACATGATTTAGTCGTGACGGGTGCGAGTGGACGGCGTCATGTCCATTTATGGCCGAGTAGGTGACCGCGGGCTGCGCCGCGCGGACTGGTGCCGGCGCGCCATGTACAGAGGCCGGGCGGAGACATTCCAATTTGGTCTTATCGAATTTCTATTAACATTTAAATAAGCCCCTTTGACTTAACACTTGACCCGAACGCAACGGCCTGAACTTTGATGACAATCCCGCATAATTATCGCAATCTACGATCATGAACGGGTACTGCCATTATAAAGTGACTGACCAATCTGTGTTCCTTTGAACGTTGCTAACAGGCTCATAAGTAGTACTTATTGTATGGTTTGAACAACATTACTTGGAACCTATGTAACGGTAGCTGAAGGCCTTTCTGACTTGTCATTCAATTAACATAAACATCATTGTAAATGTACCTAACATTTCATATATAATTTAGATAGATTTAAACCATTTTATACAACTCTCTGGACATTGTTTACAAAGTGAAAAAGTCAAGTAACACTACGATCTATCGGTAGGTAGGTAGGATATTCGATATGGCTACATAAAATATTTTATATAAGCCCTATTTGGCGACATTAGATCTGTTACAAGTTATTATAGATATAACTGGTATATTGTATTTATTTGTAAAGTTTAGCAGAAAACAAACCGACAAACCAACGACTCACAACCTGTCGCGGCTCAGTGTACCATTGCGTAACGAAATAAGCAGTAACAATCAATTATTTCACATCAAAACTTTCCTATACAACAAAGCAGTACATTTGACTTGGATACTTCCTCGCGGAGCAACAGCCCAGTACGCGCCTGACGCAACTACCGCCAAATTCATTTCATATTTACGAGGCTCAACATCCATATTAATGAGAAAGATTTGGTAACAGAGAAGATATATATTGGGATCCTTGTGTATAAAATAACGTAGATCTTATCCAACACTAATATCAAATAGTCATAATATTTATTATACGACGCGCTTTTACATAATGAGATAGTTTACTTCACTGGAAAATATTTCCTGGAAACGAATCGACAATAAATTTGTTCTGCCCTCGGTTGTTTCGAATTACTGCTAAGAATAAAACGAGTAAGCTGATCCTAGCTTTCGCGAGGTAAATAGTTTTCATTTGCGATGAAATTATTAAAAATACAACATGTGCGTGATGCCGTTATATCAATGCTATTAATCATGCAACAAAAGTAGACCAATACGTAAGTTTTCATACGTTACATAGCTTCACGGTAGTTAAATGAATAACGGAAAATAAAAAAGAAATAGGTGTTTACGCTTCAAAACTAATTTATGTAATTAATACATAATGCATTTATAAAGGAGTGTCTCGTGCGCGCTCAAATTAAATCGCGATAATGGACAGTTCCTTCGTTTGGGTGAAATATGTATGAAGAACATGATAACTCAAAATGATGACTTCATCCACATAAACTTGCGAAAACGTTGCGCGTTTAAAATTTAAATTTCATATTAGCACTGCACTTTTCTCGACAAACAGATAACCCCTTATTCAAGAATATCCCCTTATAAAAGAATAATTCCGCCATATTTGAATAACGGGCTGACGACTAATTTATTTTCATAGTTACCTTAGTGTGTCCACAAGAGAGTCTGTCTTCGTGTGCCAATTGAGAGATCGAGTGATGTTGATCGGAGTCCCATGTCACGTGCCAGTTATCTAAAGAGTCAGTGGAAGATTTTTTTGTGTCTATAGAACTTTTTCTGGATAGAGAATTGGTCGATCCGACGTAATCGCGTTTCATGTCTCTTATATTACTATTGGTGAGTGAGTCCCGCCTGTTGTAGTTGACAATGTTAGCGCGGGAGAGATTGGGGAAAGAGCCCATTGAGTGTCTTTTGTTATTGTATCTTTGCGTTGGGCTCGGCGTGTCCCTTCGAGGGGGAGTTTGGGACGGGCTGTGGCGTTCTCGGCGCAAGATGCTCGGGAAAGTCGAGGGATGCTCCAGTTCACGCGCCGGCGACCTCGACATGCCCAACGAGTCCCGTCGCCTGTTTATTAATTTGATTTATTAATAGAAGTTCAAATGCTTTACATAACCAAATTGATTGTTTACGAATGAATAAACGGACCTGATTATGAGACCATTCGTCGGCGATATAGATTCCCTGTGATAACCCGGCGTGGACTCACGACTGTGAAGATATAAAGACGACCTGTATGGAGTACTGCAGCGCCCGTGGACATCGCAATGCGGATCGTGTTCTATAGTGCAGCTGACTAATGGCGAATGTCGACCCCCTCCCTCAAGGGTTAAGTTGCCGAACATTGAATCTAACTGACGCATTGCTAAGGCCTTCTTTACAGCGGTCATTTTCACAAATCAATTACCACTTTCCGTTTGATAATACTTTTATGTCACAATTTATAAGAAAAAACTCGTCACCAGCTTTATATGATAACAAAATCCCAAGCGAGAGTTAAGTAATATGTATGTCCTCTAAGTATGCCGCGACGAGACTGGACCGTTCGGACGGCATTGTGCGCAGAACGCTTACCGGTGACTCATAGCGGCAGGCGCGCGCGCACAACAAGACCGCGATTATCAAGTGTCCTATAATTACACCGCAGTCGTATGTAAATATTAGTGACAAGTAGGTAAATATTAGTTACGCGACGTACAGATGTAATCAATAATAAACAGAAGCTATATTGCATGTAGGCGTCAAACCAAGTTCAAGCGAAGGCCGCGGTGGCTTGATTAAAAAACGCAATTTTATGATACATGCACTTAGGACGTCATTAGGCATTGGCAATAAAATAAATTATTAAATTAAGGCCCACGCCGGCCGTATCTATTCTAATATAGACATATCGTAGTAACACACGGTTATTAGCAATATTTGTTGAAATAACAAGGGTCCAATTCAGAGGTATGTAATTAACTCCATTAACTGACGTGTCCAATTGTGTTAATCCGCTGATTTTACGGCTCCTTAAAAGGTTCTGACTTCCCGATAAATTAGTAGAGTTCCGTAAGCGACTATTAAAATAATTAGAAGTAACAGACCGTATGATTAAAATGTCCTTCCCTTGGGTATGATGATACAGAAAAAACATAAACAAAGCATTAACTACAACAAAGTATTGCTCCTCTTAGTCTATTCTTTCGCGAACTTTCTAGAAACTCAAATATACTCTATCTCAATGATGACTCAATATTTACCAAAAATGTTGTGATAGTGAAGTGTTGGAAGAAATTTAATTTGTATACATACAATGGCATTTAGAATTTTAACTAGCGACTCAACGCGACACGTGTAGTCCTTATTATAAATCACTTCGTTAAAACAGTTTTATTGATGACAACAAACACCCCACTACGGTCTGAATGCTGACATGAATCGACTGAAGTGATTTACATATTGAAGTATACTTGCTTATATTCCAGTACATACCGTAAAAGAAATAAGTATATTGGGAGATATAAATGTGATATTTTTCTATTACATACCCACTTGCCGACCCCGTAAGGGACCTAGCGTGACGATTTAAAAGTATGTACTCGTACATATGTATATACTACCACATATAGTAATAACAAATTCTCGAGCTAGATCAGCATTACGCACGTTTTGAAAATTGAACGGTAAAGGGCATATTAATACCGCATATTCTCTACATTCTTATGTTCCAATTAAGAGTGGTAGACAGATACAGCGAGATACGTGGGGCGTCATGTTAGCTAAACTCAAGCAGGCGCCAATTCGATCCACCGTCGCCGTTGGCGGAATAATATTACAATCGAATATTAACAAATCACTTATTGGGAGTATTAATAAGCAAGATATTTGCGTTCGTGCCGGCGCCCACGGATACTTAAGCAGTTGTGCGCAAGGTGAAGTAAGACGGCATTCAAACCCGCTGCCACCTAGCAGCAAATTTATTTATTGAAATAAAACAAAAAGAAAAAATTGTCAAGTACATGTTATAAATTAGAGACTAGAAAATGAAAAAAATGCAACTTATTCTTAGATGTATGTATGTATTGAAAAGATAACGTTTCTCTACCAATGCTTTTGAAGCCTAATGCACCAGCAATCGATAACTAAAGTACAATATACGAATGCGCGTATATATTAAATATAATAAATTTTAGTGATAACACCAATAAATCTCTTATTATTTATTATTTTACATGACGAACAAAAGAGGAACGGGTGATCTGATGTCAAACTCTACTAACAACACCAGATAATTATATAGACTTGAAAAATTATTTTAACACCTAAAAAAAACGTAACATCACGCCTCTAATCCTCCAAGGGATAGGCAGAGGAGTGTAGCACACTCCCACGTTTAACCAGTTATCTTTAAGTTCTATAGAATAGGTGGTAAGACTATTGCCATACACCGGGCAGGGATCCAGACTCCGAGGTCATTACTAGAAATTCTAAATAAAAAAAATCCAATAGTACCGACCCGAGATTTGAACCCAGGACCTCCCTACGGGCAGTCGCGCCTGAGACTTAACCAACGAGGTAGTCACTTTAACGCGCAATTTTTTTACGACTTTGTTAAAATCAATTGTGTGATAAATGTAGTTTTTTATTGAAGTCACAATTTATCTTCACGTAAACGCTGAACAACATTAGGTCGCAATGTGTGACACCACTATAGTTTAGTTAGCGTTCATCAGACGGGATATTTGCCGGTACAGCCGCTTGCGCCTCACTACGGCCGATTCATACTACAGCAGTATACTAGTAGATTAGAAATTGTGAATACATTAACGAGCAAGTACGTCGCATGTATCATCATCATCATCATTAGCCTGCTCCCGTCCACTGCTGGACATAGGCCTCTCCATTGGCACGCCACTGAGCTCGATCCTCAGCTCTTCGCATCCAACCACTGCCAGCCACTTCGCATATATCGTCACTCCACCTAGCTAGAGGGCGTCCCACGCTACGTCGCATGCATACTCTACATAAATAGTATATAAGGGAATGTAGAATCTGATAACCTAAACATAAGATGCAACAAAGTATCGCGTTTATTATATGCAATTGTTGTGATCATTAATAAATAATGGATAAGGTGAAAATCGATTCTAATATATGCATTACTAACAAGAAACGTTACCACAACAATACTGATAGAGCAACGCAGCTGCAAAAGGAATTTTGATTCCCTCGAAAGGCGAATGGTGTCTTTGAACATACTGTTATAAAATGTACCATTATTCATAATGCACATTTTTATAGACCGTTTTTTTGAAATATTCTTTGATAAACCTATTCCGTGACGGACTCAAACGTAATCAGTGAAAGAATACCACACTCCTCTACCTCTTCGGGGATTACAGGTGCGATGGCTCGTTTTTTTGTTACGGTCTGATAGACAAAGGTATCTTAACTATTCACTAAATCATACTCGCAGAATGTAAAACGGTATTAGTATTTTTATTACTCTTGGACCTAGGATTGATCAAACACCCAGTGACTTAAATCTGATCCAATTTATACTTTACGTAGTGACGGAACAAAACTGGCATCCTCGTATTCTGTTAAATCATCACATTCACTCGTGGCGGAAGTCGTCCACTTGGAAGTCAGTTAATTGCACTTAACAAAACTTTGCAACGTCGAAACAATGACACGGTACTAGATAAAAGTTTTTCTAGAATATCAGATATATTATAAACGGTCTGTCGCTGCCGCTGTAGATACATATGTTATAATCACAGTGTATTTTAATTCAAGCCATGCCTGTCTAAGCAACAATATAAAAAAAGTTGACGCAAAACATTACAGCATAATTTACATTGGTAGCGAAATTTTTTTATTTATTTATTTTTATTGCAATAGTGTAACGAATTGTATTCCAGTATTAGTTACACATTATCCGTAAGCTTTATGGTAAATAGGTGAAACGTGTGTAATACGCTCCTCTGCCTACGCCTTCGGGAATTACAGGCCTGATGTTGCGTTTGTTGAGTCTATGGTTATATGTACATACAATGGACTTAACGGGCGAATGACTAAAAACTTAAAAAGGGAGCAATTTTTAATTTTTTTTTTCTGGACGAGTCAGAACGTGAGACACATAGTGTACGCTTACAGCACACTTCAATGCGGAACGTAACAATGCATACGGAAATGCGAGTACCGGTGTTGCTTGCGCAGTCGAGCCCTGAACGCATATGTATGTAGCTCCCCAGACCACCAATGCACGTAAATGCACGTTCCGCCCTGTTACGTTCAAAACACGACACCGCATAAATAACGCGTATGAATAAAAATATTGTGGTACACGCACAGAGGAAAGTTGTTTTTTTGCCCATGATTCTCCAGTTAACAGCATGTGCCTTAGAAACGTTTTGCTTTGTTCAATATAACATGTATGTAAATGACATCAATAGAATACTACACTGATTAAACAAAAGACGAAGTTGGCCAGGCGTCAATGTTAATATTATGAACTGGAACCCCATTTAAACGCACACAGCCGATAAATCGAATGGCCGCAAAAACGGTAGCAGTAACGGCAACATGAGGTTTGCTTTGGAGCGGTTTTGAGAACACCAGTCCATAACATAACAATTTCACTTCGCGTCTATTTACATCAAGTAAGTAATTAGGAACAAATTCCATTATATACGATGCATAACGCAGTGGGCAAACGCATGTGCATATACATTGCATGTTACATAAAGCTTCATGAATTTTGGTTAGTCATTATTATGTTACAAGAGCAGAGTATCTATCGTAACACAACCGTATAAAAACAAATATAAGAAAACTATCTTTTACATTTTCATGTTACAATTGATGAATTAGCTTTGGCTTTAATAAAATTAACTATGAAGATTGACTGCGTCGTTGGTCGAGTGGTTGCAAGCGCGATTGCCGAACGGAAGATCCTGGATTCAAGTCCCGGGTCGGGTACTATGGGAATTTCCTAATTTAGAATTTCTAGTAGTGACTCGGAATCTGGATCAGTGCCCGGTGTATGGCTATAGGCTCACCACCTATTCCATGAGACTTAAACGTAACTGGTGAAACGTGGGAGTGTACTACACTTCTCTGCCTACCCCTTCGAGGATTACAGGAGTGATATTACTTTTTTTTATATGAAGATATTTAACTTTAACCTGGAAAAGGAGACACTACTTCGGAAAGCTTCGAAGACGATCCTTAAAAGCAAGAAATAACAGATGGAAGTTTATTATATGGGTATTGTTAAGATTACCCGCAAACGAAAACATCTTTAATAACTAGCAAGACGATATACCTATACGTGTGTTAAACATATTGTCCGCATTACAAAACAGTCATAATTTATACGTGGACGAGTTACATGAATAACAAGATCGAGATTGTTACAGAGCGGAAACATTTAGATACTATTAAATCTCTACGTGCAATTGAGAATAAATTCTACGATGTTGAACATGCAAACAAAACAAGCGAAGAGAAATGTTTCACAATCGTGTCGTATTACTTATGAAAAGATTGTAAAAGCAATGTTCAGATACAAATACACGACTTGACACGCTTGTTAGGCACTGTTTGTTCTTTAACATTTTATTCTGCATAACATATTTATAAGTTAGTCGGTTTTTATTAAAACAACATCGCTTTAACAATTTCATCGATCCCTTGAATTTATTGAGCATTTATTACCGCAAGTAGGTATCTATATGATGGAATGAACAAGCAGAAAACTTAAACCATTTTTTTTTTCAAAAGCCATTGACCCCTATGACAAAAAGAGCTCTACTATCTCTATCTTTGTTGAATTACATCTAGAAATAGGTCTTCATACATTATCAACGGAAAAAATCTATTTTTAAATCCGTTAAATTTTTTTTTAAAATACATTGTGTATAAAATAACCATGTTTTAAATGACTAATATATAAAACTTTATTATATCCAAATATTTCTCTTATACCTAAAACTCCAACCTTCGCTAGAAAATACAAAGCGAAGATAAAATTTTTTTTGTAAGATTCTTAAAATTCCCGTATTTAAAAAACGTCGTAAGGAATGAGGAAAAAAGGACAGGAAACATATTATGGATTTTTGTCCACAGTTGTGTCCAGTTGACACTCGATAAACCAAAATCCCAGGAAATGTAATCTAGACATAACAACGTTGTGGTAATTTCAATGTAAACACACGACATGCTAATAGAAGTATGATTTAGCACGGATGAGTACGTCTGTCATTTTACGTACCTACCTACCTCTACCTTATCTAACGAAAACAGTAAAAAAAAAGTAACATCACACCTGTTATTCCCGAAGAGGTAGGCAGAGGAGTGTAGAACACTCCCACGTTTCACCAGTTACATTTACGTCCCACTATGGAATAGGT
>DWJK01000059.1:0-32208 GCA_018248815.1 Croniades pieria auraria
ATCCATGGCGCGCACCTCTTTACAAAAGTGCGTTTTAAATTTAAATGTCACTTGCTAACGGTAAAGGAAAACATCGTGAGGAAACATACCTTAAAATTTATAAAAAACGAATTCTAAGGCGTGTAAAGTCTGCCAACCCGCACGTGACTCACGTGGTAGACTAGCCTTAACGCTCTCAATATAAGAGGAGGCCCATAATCCAACAGTGCAATGATAAGGTCGATTAGTTAGATGTCTATTTCACCAAATTCATATTCTTTATCATTCTGAGAGTAGACCTATGTTCAACAGTGGAACGGTCAAATGGTCGATGATGACGATAAAGATGCGAACGTCAAGAAAACGAATGTATTTTACACGGAGAATATGTTATTTACTTTAAAAAAACGAATAAGTAACTTGCTCAGTATTAATTTTATCAAAGGCTTAGCGCGACTAAACTTGCGAGGATAGCTACAGCATTGCGAGGAGAACTTGTGTTTAGCAGTGGGGTACGGACGGTTTCAAGACATTACACGCAATAAGCCGCTATGCAAGATAACGTAGGCAGAAATATCGGACGGGGCGAGCACTTGAAGGCGCAGAGCAGCGAGCGCGCGGCGGCGGAGTGCGCATTAGGTTCGTCGCGGTAACGAGGTGGCTTGAGAGGCGCAATCTTCTCCACACTGCCGCCTCTACAACTCTACCCTACGTGATAAGCCTGAACTAGGAACATGGATAATTGGTTCGTTGTGAGACTATATCAGATTTTTAAACTTGGTTGTCGGATGTTGAAAAAGTTATTGATTTGAAGGACAAAATGATATCTGCTACGGGATGGCAGAAAATATATGAGTAAATCGAGATATTAAATTTTAGTCCAAACACAATCGATACCGCAACGGTACAAACATACCACGTGTTCAGTCTTTTTGGAAAAGGAAACTCAAAGTTGGAAACTACGTATTCAATTGTTATATGTAGGTACCGCACCGCAAATATGAATATTTACAGATGGCGCTGACGAACGATCGCAAGTATAGCTGAACTGATTCGTTTTAAGCGCACTCGTCCCGCGCTAACTAGCTGGAACACGCTTATTAATTACTGACACCTCGCATTACTTTATCATTCATTCTGCAAATGAACAGCAATGACTGATTGGTAAGCGCGTCTCACCGGGAGTGGCTAAGCGATTAACGATAAATAAATATTGCGCTTACACTAACATTAACGTCTTGAACCCCAACTTGGCATGTCGTGCAACTCGTTAATTTGCCTCGAGTTCCTAGACCGATTTTAAGTCGAATAGTCGTTATTATATAGAAGAAGACTTAATTTATTCTTAAAGTGAAGAAAGGCGGCCAAGTCACAATGGTCTTTTCTATCCATAGATATCTATAAGCAAATACGTACTAGACTGTGGAATTAGGACTATTAGATAGTATCAATTGAAGACTTTAATGTTAGAATTTTTCTACATCCACTAGTTCTCTTTACTGTCACGAGTGCGACAAGCGACGGCGCTTGCTTTTTAAACTAGCACCGTTAATATTTACCTCGTTTACGAGTCAATCAATCTGTTCATTCATTTCGTTATAATATCGATGTTGTAACATCTCATTTGTTCATCGATATATTGCCGCGTGACCCAGCTTTTATTACTGTACCTCTGGTACGTTCCATTGTCACATAAGTTGGTGTCTAAGGTTGTATAAAATGCTGATTACGAAGAGTCCCCAATTCATTTAATAGAAATCGCAGAATCTGCTCCGACCGTCGGATAAAATACTATTATAATATGCCAATAAATTCGGGCTTCAAGTTCTGAATAGAAAAAGAAATCCACTATTCTCTGTCATTAAGCAACAAAGCAATATGTTGGCTCATTCAAATAATAAATTTCATTCAGATACAGCTCAGCCTATCTTCTAAAACTAAAAGAGAATCCGACATCTCAATATACAAAGAAAAGTAAAACTTATAGCAACCCATTAGAGTTTACTTTAGCTCAGCCGAAGACGTATCATTGGTTTGCGGAGCTTATAAGTAAAAGGTCGTATATAATTCGAGTTCGATTATGACTCTTATGCCGCGGTGTTAAAGCTTAACGAAGTTTTCTAGCTGCTGTTCAGGTGAACTGTTTACGCTGAAGCTCCGCAATACAGCGTGTTTGCTGCCGACTGCCGTTCGACGTTCTCTCTCCACGGGCGTTACTCCCTATTTTAGCTTTTATTTACTCGAAAAACTAATTTATATCTAATAAGGTTGCCTGTTCTAGCAGTGATAGCCTACTGGTTTGAAATTCTACCTCTCACTCCGGGAGACCGGGTTCAAATCCTAGCGCGCACCTCTTAAAAATGTGCGTCTTAAGTTTAAATATCACTTGCTATTGTATTTGTGCCCGGTGCGTGGCAATAGACTCACCACCTGTTCCATAGTGGGACGTAAACGTAACTGGTGAAACATGGGAGTGTTCTACACTCCTCTGCCTACCTCTTTTTTTTTTTTAAGCGAAAAAGGAGAATTTTTGAGACGATTTTTAACATCTAGGTCAACATAACCTGTATTTTTTGCACATATCTACGTTTTTTAGAAATAAATTGTGATCTTTATTGCTTCCTGATAATGTAGCTTTCTATTAGTGAAAAAATGGTTAAAATCGGTTCAGCAGTTTTGGAGCCTATTCGCTACACAAACAAAAAATCTTTCCTTTTTATATTAGTATACCCACTATTAAGGATTTTTTATAGTTTTATATACGAGTTCATCTACTTTACTCCAATTTTTGAAGAGTTAAAGATCGAGCTTAGTAGCACGCCATTGGACAGGCCTATATTCAGCAGTAGACGGGAATAGGCTGATGATGATGACGACGATGATGATTCCAATCTTATTTACATAATGTTTGATGCCTCTGTTTTTATATTGTCTATCGCAAAGTAAACAATATTTGTTGTGTTTAGTGTACATTTGGTGGTCTCTTTTCACTCATCAGTAGATATATGAGGCATAAATATTTTTGTGACATCAACAATGATTTTTACGGATGTATTAGGTATAGAGTAATAAAGTACTAAATTTCAAAACCTGTAAATGAAATATTAAAAAAGAATGGTTACTATGTGTTGCGTATTTATAATTAGTACAAGCTAATGCACTGATTATTATTAGCGTTAAAATATATTATGCAATTTTTTTTAAGTAAACCAAACAAGCACATGGTAGATAAACAAATGTACCGATTCTTATAAAGAATTGCATAAAAAAGTTAACAATTTTTTACTCCTTATAGATTGATTAGTTTAACCGATAATTACGGTTGGTGTGGACCGATTGATAATTTTCTTAAAAGCCCGAGGTGATTGGTCCGAATCTTTCGTCCGCTTAATCTAATGACTAGCACTTCTGTTTACCAATTTGATGACTTCCCTTATTGATCTCTCTGAGGTAAGTCCACAAGGATTTGAGGCTGTGAGTTATTGAATTTCGTATTATGAAATATAAGAATTGTCTATAATTAGGTTGTTCTTCTTTTGACGTAAGACGTAAAATGAACATGAAGGAATATGTATGTGAAATGATTCAATTTTTT
The DNA here is from genome assembly GCA_018248815.1 of Croniades pieria auraria. Lineage (NCBI taxonomy): Eukaryota > Metazoa > Arthropoda > Insecta > Lepidoptera > Hesperiidae > Croniades > Croniades pieria. Next base: position 3,575 of record DWJK01000059.1, read on the forward strand.
CCTATAAAATATTTACTTACCCTTACATATAAATATCATAAGAACTGTGCTAAGTTTTTAGGTTCTAATAGATTGATGAGTCTCACTGACAACGTCATTAGGTTTGGGCCGACTAACGTTTTTCCCGCGCGGCCGAGATAATTGGAACGAATGTTTCGTCCGCTCAGTCTAATGACTGGCAGTTCTGTTTACTAACGGGACGACCGCCTTTTATTGAGCCGTTAGCGCTGAGCCCTTAAATATTTGCAGTCAGTCGACTTTTTTACTCTTCAAATGGTGCTGTAAAAATAAGTAAATATTTACATTCATCTTCTGATACAAGACGTTGTCGATAAGCAAAGTGAGAGAAGGTTATTGATAAATTATTTTTTACCAATTAATAACTTTTGTTTAAGTTATAAATTTAGAAGTTCCTTTTTAGGTTCTAGGTAATAACTTGCTCAATTTAGGTGTCATTAATTAATCCAATTAATATTTAGTGTGCTTACAACAATAACTGAAATTTCTGTTTATTAACGGGATGACTAAGCTTTTATTAAGTTGCTTCAAGTTCAAATATCAAAAATGTATACTCTAAAGAGCAAGGAAATAGTGACCTTTATTAATGTATAGGAATTTCCTCGACTTAGAAATTTATTAAATATATTTTTAAAGGATTATCGATGTGCATAGCTTTTGACAGATCGGCACAAGTTGGTCCAAAATGAGTTATTCAAAATAACGGACAATTTCTAAAATCGTAAATTCAACATAACAATGACCTAAAGATTTCAAGTCTTTTCTGGAATGTGTATACTTATTATTTCGTTTAGAAAAATAAAAATACGGCATTAACTTTCATAATCTAAAATTTTACTTCGAGGTTTCATATTTTAATGTCCTATTTACTGAAAGAAGCTATAAAAAATCCTTAGTGCAAAATGCAGTTTATTTTATTATTTACATTTTTGTTATACCGCAATCAGTAAATATCTGAATATTTTTGTACTTACGGTACTTATGCAGAACTTGTATATTATTTCCCCGGGGAAGTACCATTGCTGCCCCTGTTTCTATTGTGAAACAATTGTCACTGTAACAATTTGGTTTTCGGTTTGAGGAGTATGGTTGTTAGTTCACGTGTATACTAGAGGCGACTTTTTCAGTCCTCAAGAGTAGCAACGCTACTGCAGTCAAGCTTGAACAGGACGGATACTAATGATTTCTAATATATACAAGCCAGATTCATGGTACTAACAATCTCTATTCATACTATCCTTTTTAACAATTATCATCATTAGCCTGTTTTAGACCGCAGTTGTACATAGGCCTCTCCCGAAGGGTTTTTTTTCCCATAATCGTTTTAAAATTTCTTTATAAACTACTTTATTACTTGACACCAAACATCGGCTTTTTTGGGTTTTCAGAATCGCATACATTGTTAGTGACTAGTGTCTTTGGTCCATTCATAGTTTTAGAGATGTCTAACATATTAGTCATGTCTGAAAAAGGCAATGGCTTCAGATAATTGGACTGAACGTTTCGTCCGCTCAATATAAATGCCTGTTGTGTTATACGCAGCGAATGAATGCTTCTAATTCAGTCGTTTCCTCTAAGACCCTAAATATTTACCACGACGGTCTGTTATTCTTCGAGTTTTAACGCCCTTCCAAAGGATATCGTTGAAAATGTTAAAAGTATCAAAAGATTTAAAAAGGCAAAAGTATACATTGGTATACTCGAACATAGGTATACATAGGTATATACAATTATTTACATTGTGTAAGCCCATTGTAATTTCCAAGTATTTTTGCTTAGTACTTCATATGTATTCGCTGTATTTACATATATTGTTTTCAGTACTAGTTATTGATAATAATCTTTGTTTACTTTTTACTTGTAAACTTAGTCTTATGAGACTAGTGTTATGACGCTTAAAATGAGATTGTTTGTTTCCATTTCCTTACATTGTTATTAATGTAATCTATTGTCATCCATGTTGCGCATAATGTCAATTAAGTAGCGTTGTGTTGCCAGTCTGTTTAGCACATTTTCTACTGTTTTCGCTTGTAAATTTTTTGTTTTTTTTTTGCGGCGGGCAGTGAGAAAATTGTAATTAATTTGTTTTTTTTTTATGGTTTATTCTACTTGTATTAATTATTTCTTAAAAAAGATTTTAAACATTGTTTTTATGTTTCTGTTATTTTTTATTATGCATATTGTTTGTTATTATCTTACCGTTGATTGTTTTATATATAGATCGTTTTATTGTATTACACAAAATCATATTATGAACGTGAGCAGTGATCTTGACCAAAGTTTTACAACCACTTCAGAGGGATTGAGTAGCAATGACAGTTTTGTTAATATTATCCCGTTAAACGAAAACTTAAAAACACTTTTTTCAAATTTAGTGAAACATTTCAATGTAGTACATATAAATTGCTCAGAGTATTCCGGCAGGTTCATACCAGGTTTCCATTTGATTGGCAACGATAGCGCCGATCGGAGCGGAGGTGGCTTTGCAATCTACCTTCGTTCTCATATTCCGTTTTCTGTTATAACTAAGTCATCCCAAAGTCAATCAGGGAACGAAGAGTATATGTTCATTGAAGTTCTTCTTTCCCATTTTAAATTACTTTTAGGTTTATTCTATAGCCCTTATGCAACGGTTAACAATTTTTTGTCGCTTGAAAAACTCGTTGAGATTATTGTAATATACGGTCGCATAATTATAAAGGTGACTTCAACATGTGTTAAAAATGAGTCAAGATCTTCTCGCCTGAAATCATTAATAGAAACAGTTAACTTAAACATTCTTCCTCTCTCGGCAACTCGCTTCTTTCCAAACTGCCTTCCATCTCTTTATGATTTGATTATTGTTTCACAACGTACGGTCCTAATCACTAAATGATCACGGCCAAAGCAGTGATAGCCTAGTGGGTAAGAATTCAGCCTCTAACTCCGGGGGTGCCGGGTTCAAATCCATGGCGCGCACTTCTTTACAAAAATGCGTTTTAAATTTAAATGTTACTTGCTAACGGTGAAGGAAAATATCGTGAGGAAACCTGCACACCTAAGAATTTATAAAAAAAAATCCAGGGTGTGCAAAGTCTGCCAACCCGCACTTGGCCAGCGTGACAGACTATGGCCTTAACCCTCTCAATATGAAAGGAGACCCACATTCTAACAGTGGAGTGATAAATGGGTCGATCGTTATTATTATTAATGTTTCTTCACTTGTGCATGTTGACAATCATGGCCAGTGTACCGCTAATGCGTTCTCTTATCAGGATCTAATGTTTCTATCCTATAAAATTAGGCCTCCGCACTCTGGTCGCACCCGCACCCTGGGTTTCGGACGAGATAAAATCGCTAATCCAGAAAAAAACCAAGCAAGATCAAGGTATAAACCAGATCCAACAGATTACAATGAAAACCGATACCGATTTATTATAAATCTCTGCAATAAGCTGTGTAGGGGTGCACAGCGACGCCATATTCGCAAATCTGTCCAAAGACCAAGCAAAAGTTCGGAAAGTCTAAAGACCAAGCTAAAGTTCGGAATTTCCTTAGATCTTTGGGAGTCGGGAAATCACGCATCAATACACTCCCACTCAATTTCAATCCGAATATACTAAATCTTCATTTCTCTGCTTGGTCTGCTATTAGTAATCAGTTAAGAGCAATAAGATTAAATAGCCTTTCTACTCCCGTTCCCAACTCTTCACAATTTGTTATTAGCCAATTTGCAAATTGTGATATGATTTGCAAAATGTCTTCTCTATTCAGTCAGATGCTGTCGGATGTGATGATGTTACTCGAAAGATGATTATCCCGTTACTTGACCTGATAACTCTTATCATTACTACAATATTGAATTCCTCTATTAGTTCCGGTACATTTCCCGCACCCTGGAAAGATGCTCAAATTATCCCCCTTCTAAAAATCCTAATCCTTCCTCCTTCTCTGACTATTGTCCTATGTCCATAGTGCTTTTCCTATCTAAATTTCTCTAACGCCTTATCGATGCCCAACTATATTCCTTCTTATGCAAACATAATCTGTTAAATCCTTTTCAATCTGGTTTCCATCCTAGCCACAGCACGACTACATCATTACTGAAAGTTACTGATGACATCCGACTTGCAATGGATTATCAGCAGTTTGCCGTTCTAACTCTCTTAAACTTTTGCGACGTTTTTGGTACTGTTGATGTCGAAATATTGGTTGGAGTACTACTTTCTCTTAACATATCTCCGACTGCTATTGAGTGGTTTCGAAGTTACTTGTACAGGCGTCGGCAACGGGTTCGGCTCCAAGATAACTACTCGTCTTGGATTAGCACTAATGCTGGTGTACTGCAGGGTGGCGTGCTGTCTCCACTCTTTTTCGCGATTATCATTTACTCTGTAGGTTTTCACATTGCCTCTTCCTACCACTCGTATGCAGATGATCTTCAAATATGTACTAAGGCATGGCTAAAAGACCTTCCTAAAGCAATAGGGTTGGTAAATGACGATCTTATACTTTTACTAAAATGGTGCGAATCGTATGATCTGAAAATAAATGCTGCAAAAACCCAGGTCATAATAATCGGTATTCCAGAGCTGACGCCCAAAATAGACTGCTCTAGTTTGCCATCGGTGCTATTGGATTTAGTTGAATTTCCATAGAGTGATAAGGTTAGAAACCTTATTGTCAGTCTAGATAGTAACTTAACTTGGACGTCGCAAATAAGCAAAGTTAGTCGTAAAATATTTAGCGTTGTTGGATTTCTCCACAGGCTGCAATATTTTCTGCCCATTTCCACAAAAATTACGCTTGTGCAATCGTTACTCTTTCCAATCCTTCACTATGCTGATATTATCGAGGAGCAGTTAAATAAACTTGAGCACCTTCAAAATATATGCATTTGGTTTATACATATTTAGACTTCGCAAATATGATCATATCTCAGAATTTCGTGCAAAAGTGAAGTGGTTTCCCATCCATCTTCGTCGGAATAATCATATTCTTTCTCCTCTTTACTGCGTTCTATTCAATCCTACATCCCCGCACTGTCTTAGAGAACGGCGCGAATATATGTATATGGCTAGTAGCGACTGTTTCCTCCAATCTAATTTAAACCTTATTCTTCGAACCCCTGCCTATTCCTGTAACTTTTGTAAAAAATCCTTCTCCGTCCTATCCGTTTCTCGTTGGAACTCCCTACCGTTACCAATAAGACGAGCCCAGTCCCTCCATGCTTTCAAAAAACAAGTTAAATATACATGTCACTTTAACTGGTTTCCGTCCCTTCTTTACTCCTTTTCCCTGAGCGTGATGCTGCTGTATTACAACATGTAATTCAATTTACACCGCTCTTGAATATGTGTTTTGCGTATGTTATGTACCAAACAGTTTTTGTACGCCATGCCCATTTGTTGTTTTTCCTTCAATCTTGTCCTAGATGTAAGTTGTCTGAAAGAGATCGCTCTAAGCGATAAGGCCGCCCATTATAACATGCTTTGTTATCTTTATTATTTTTTTGTAGTTTTTAATAGACGTGGTGTGCAATAAAGTATTTTTATATTGTATTGTACAATTGGTGCCGATTATTATAATTATATTCTGAAGTACAATTGTGGGAGAGACCAATGCACTGACGGGAGGTAAAAATACTTGCAGCCAAGTCCAGAAATTCTTGTCAAATATAAGACCGTAATAAAACTGAGTCAATATTACCACATTTATTTACTTAAAGTTCGGCCATCGATATATCGCGCCGTCCATCGATGCGTCACTCCGAGCGGCGTGACAGATTGATCACCGCGGAAAGGACAACCGCTTGCCCTCTTTCCGAAATCTGCTATTTTTTTTATTTCACTGTTTTATTCCATTTTTCTGTATGTACAGAAACTGTGAAATAGAATTTTGGGGTAAATTGAGGAAATAAGAAAACAATCGTGGCAATTGTCTGGCACTGACTAACCTTATTGAATCAGTGAGTAGCGACCTAATTGTTAAGTTGTAGGTCTTGGGTTCCATTCCCATCTATTCATTGTCACTAGACAATATTCGTGTACTAGCGGTCCGGACTATTGTCCGGACTATTGCGAAGGCTTTGCCTAGTTTCAAAACATATGGCCGCATGTACGCAGGTTCCAATAAGTTCAAAAAATATTTTGTAATCATCATCGTGGCACAAATGGTTTAAAAGGCTTGTAGTATGTTAATTTAACATATTACAACATTTAACATTGTATGTACTTGGTATACGTGTGTATGTAGGATGTTGTGTCTCTTAGGTTTTGTTACTATAGCTAATTAGCAACTGCTCTTAGAAATAATTGAGAACATGTCCGTTAGCTACAAAAATCAATGGTGAAACTAATTTTACAATGCTTGTATGAATCGCTTGCTACATTTAACCGAAATATATTTTTAATTATAAAATAATAGTTTTATTATTTATATTAAATATGTTTTTAAATTATAACGTGGTTTATTAAAGTGATTTAAAAGTAATAAATCTTGAAGTACCATTGGATTGTTTGAGGATCAGCCCCGTTTTTATCATGATGAATCGGTTGTGACCCATCTTCAACGAGTCCGATTTATTGATTAATTCATTTCCTATTTTTACAATCAGCCTGTAGCCATGAATACGATCCGTTTGGCACATTTGATGCCATGCCATTCGATTTGATGGCGGACACATATCTTTATATTCATATCTGAATTGAATTGAGTTTCTTGAAAAATGTACCTATCGCTTTGGGTTTAAATGTATAGCTTATCTTACATTTAAAATTGGGTCATCGATATATCGTGGTGTCCGTAGCGTCGTTACGTCGCTTCGGGTAGTGGCAGATTGATGACCGCGTGGAATGACGGCCGTGTTCCCGCCCTTTCCATTTCGTAAATATGTTGCTTTAAATTATCTATAGAAATATACATTTTTTTATTATATAGGCTAGTATTCTGCGATCCCGTCGCGTTGTGCGCGCAGGTGCGTCGTGAGAGAGCACGTATACCTAGAAAAATCTATTCAGATTTTCTATAAGGAGTCCCAGTTTGTATGTGTCCGGAAACACTAACACTGACATTTTTGACAATATACAAAATTATTAGTTTGTTACAGTATTGAATGAAAGGAATTCTTGTATACATCTGTCATCAGGAACCATTATAGAGAAGGATTATCGGAATGTACCGTTATAAAATATCGGACGAAATCAATTTACATCTTTAATTGTAAAAGAAGTTAAAACTAAAAAATTTTAAATAATTGATATGTAAAGTGAATAAGTATTGTATTTTTAGAGTAAATATGTATGTATGTATATAAGCCGTTCTACTGCCGTGCGCCTGCCACGGTAAAGTTAGCGCCAACAGAGGAAGTGTTCTTTATAACGAATTTATTTTTATGACGAAAGTCAGTCGATAGCAAACACAAAATATACAATTTCCCCATCGATACGTTTGAAAGTATTTATAGAAAACGATAACCATAATGATGACTAAACTGTCATTATAAATTAGACACTATTGTGAAGCTGCAAAACGAAATATACTTCCATTTAAGGGACACCGCCAGTAGTATATTATTATGTGAAGGGCGGGCAAATTTATTACCTTACTGAACATTTCAGTTTGGCCGCGAATTTCAATTTTCGCGAGGAAAGATGGAGCACAACTTTATTATAATCTATTATTTTAATTGTCACATAGGGTGTATTCAGACTTTATCGATTATTGTGGTTAAGTCACGGTTTTCATGTACAGTAATTTGGCACTAATTTCTTAGTTCGTATTGAAGTCGGAGAGAAAATAAAACTTACTGTTGATGACATGTGACACTATGTGGGTGGTTTTTCTAAAGCTAACAGTCACTACTTAACTTATTTTTATACGTATATGTTATAAAATTAAGCTTGTATCAGAATATCAAACATATAGTTATCAATAACATCTATTTACAGATGTTGCAGTGTTGAAAAGCGCAATTCCGAACCGTTCCAGACATATTATTCATAGTTAAACGTAGTTTTTCATTAAAAATTATTACAATTGGTTTGTGTAATTGCTATTTATTACCTTCAGTTTTACAATTTTATTAAATATTAAATGAATCATACATTAGAAAAAACTTCTCCACTATATTACTAACCACACTGTTATGTTAAATTGTATAGGAATAAAATAGCAAGAAAAAAATTTTTTTTTTTGGTGGATAAATGAGAACATTTTTAGTCTACATAACACCTATTTTATGAAAAGCTTTTCAAAAGGTTTTACTTTAAAAGGGTCATAAACCTTTCCTTCGAGGTAAAAGCGAGATGTCTCAAATATTGTTTAAAGGAGCGAGTATTTTTAATTGTGACCGTCATCAGCTTTGCTTGACATCTTGTAAAATGCGCGTCTCTCATGATCTTGTCTGTACCAACCTTTGTCTAGTTTTCTGTGTAATATTTTATAATATTTGGCTTGTTTTTCGTATTTATTTTTTGTAATAATTCAAAATTAAGATACCATGTATTAATATACAATTGAAGTGTCAGATAACTTTCATCCTCAAACTGGCGTGCGACGAATTTTAATTAAAATATTTACCTTAAAAATGATAAATAATATTTTATTAGAATCTTTATATGCTTGGCAAATGTCTTGCTTGAATAAAGCATTTTAAAACATTCCGGTATTCTGTTTGAAAATCCATGTACGATATTGATGTTAAAAAAAAAACTATGTAACATCCATTGAGAGTAAAAAACCAGAATTTAAAAAGTATGTCTTACCGTTTAAAAGGATAATGTTCTTCGAGTAACCTTTGTAGCAAGCAAATTTCAAAAGTGGTTATATCCTACAATCGTGTAATTCGAATTCATTTGCAGGACAAGAAACAAGTTAAGGACACAAGGCTTTACAAGGCAGTTCTTGAAGAAAACGTGTAGTAACTAATTTTATGTACAATTTCATTTCTATTTATGCCGTACGAAATTGACGCAGGATGTAATGAATTAGACCCTAGTCCTTTTTAAAGATTAATTCCGATGAAGTCTTTAATTTTTCTTTTTGATTAAGAAATAGCACTAAACTATTTCTGCTGTCAAGTAGTAAATACAGAAATGTTGTAAAAGGATATTTCTTCACTTTTTAAAATCTGTTTCTTTTACCATTCCTTTTTCTGTTTTTTCTTTGGCTTGTCATTTATCTGGTCGCAGATTGTGTTCGATGTTTATTGTTTGTTCTGCACCTAAATTGTCAGCTGTTGATGACAAATACTTAAGGATCTGTTTTTATTTACGATATTTTTGTTTGGAAAATGGAAGATATTTTAGAACCTTTACAAATTTTCGATGTCTTGTTAACATTGTCTATTTTTTAAGGATATTTTCGATTTTCTATTAAATCTTGACATGGGCTGTGATAGCCTAGTGGTTTAGAATTTAGCTCCCCACTCTAGGAGTCAGGGGTTCAAACCTTAGGGCAAATCTCTTTATGACAAACATGCGTTTTATAGTTAAATATAACTTTACGTAACGGTGAAGAAAAACATAGCGAGGAAATCTGCATACCTCAGAGTTCAGCAAAATGTTTTATAATGGGTGTGAAGTTTGCCAGACCACACTTTGCGAGTGGAGCATAGCAGTCCATGGCTTTAACCCTTGTGATTCTGATACGAGATCTGAGTGTAAGAGTACGTTGATAAAATTGTGTATTATGATGATGTTTGACATTTGGGAGACGACTTGAAGATTAGGATTTTCAAAGATGTTAGAATAGCGATGTAAATCAAATTTTTCTGCTTCCGTATTAGGCAGTTACGCCAGCGTGCCAACAGTAGCCTCGTAAGTACAAAATCGCTTAAGCGATTAAGACGATTTGCAAAATTAAGTTATTTTTCTAACGTAAAAAAAAATGTAACATTACACCTATAATCTCCAAAGGGTGATTTTCTAATGTGATATCTCATATTGGTCCTAGGGGGCCCTGGTGGATACTCAGGCCAATTTTAAAAAAGTGGAGCAACCAGCCTTAAGACGTGTATCACGGCTACGGTCATTCATGGAGTAGAAAAGTATAGTATCCTTAACTCTTGTAGCATTTGTGACAAATCACGACAAGCGGTATAGCACACGTGAGACTGCAATTTCTATCAGTGGGTTCCTTACGTTAATGTTTTCCTTTTGCATTTTCACCGAACGGGTCTGGGACTGCTTCCACCAGCAAATAAGACAAATAATAAATATTTAATATGTATGATATGGGTATTTCTAAAGGGATATAAAAATTGAGAAAGTAGATATTTCGAATTCAAGACTAACAGCCTTAATAAAATGTCGAAGGCTAACGTTAGTATGACACAGTAAATCGTATTCGGCGAGTCTTGTGACGTCGTTTGTCAGAAAAAGGGGGTATTTTTATATTTTAGTGCTGAGTGGTAGCGATAGCGGATACCGTGTATTTATTAAAGAATATTTAACTTGCGAGACAACCAAACGAACATGTAAATTATGTGATGATATTTGGCCACTGCATCTTATAAACATTATCATTATGTTAAGTAGGAATCCTGCTGCATTTGATTCGAATCTCAGATTTATTCTGCCCTATCGCTCACTTGAAATTTAAGACATTCTTCTTATAATTCTTCGGAAATTTAAAACAATGCTCAATGCCTATTTGCGGCTAGTTCGGAATAGCTCTTGATATACTCGTATTTTGTCAATACGAACTATTCAGATCTTAAAAACTATTTTTCTTACTACTTTCACATTTTTAAGTAAATTTTTTTTTGACATTCCCGACGTAGAATTTTTCAACAAATTGACAAAGGATTTCGCATCTTCATAACAACTCTCCTTTGTCGTTTTTACAGAACTATTTTGAATTGTTTGATGTTACAATGATTTGTAACATCAAACCTCGAGTAACAATTAGAGAAATTTTGTTTTAATAAACATATTAAAACAAAACCTACGTTTTAAAAACAATCACTTTAATTACGGCTGTGTTCAAATAAGAGAAAGTTGTATGTAATTCTTTTCACGCGTAACGGAGCAAGTTGCAAGTATTCTATGCACAAATTGTTATAAATCTCAAATTTAATTTGAGTTGTACAAGTGCGGCTCAGTTAGAACAGTTTTAGTTCGAATAGACGACGAAATCTGTCGACGTTTGAATGACGCAGTTAATCCAATTCAGCGAGTTGACTGTCAGAAGCGTTTGTAAGAATTATTGCCACATGACTTCGCGACCCGACGTGTTACAAAACGGCACAAAAAACACAAAACTTTGTCTAAAAATAAGTTTTTTATTTTGTTTTGTGTAGGATTTAGTGACTATATTAGTGACTTGACTAGTTTTCAATAATTTAAGTCTGTACATGTACACTTTCCAGATTCGCTTGACAGAATTGAAAAATAGTTTTAGCTGTTAGAGGTACTGAACTTGTAAATTGCTAGTGATGTACTCGAAAATAAACAACCAGAATATTGGTACTGTGCAGTACTCGGCATTATTATGTTATCGATATAGGGACTGTTTGGTTCTATTGTCGAAGTATGCCATAATAGCTACCGGAACTCTGACGAACAGTTGAAGCGCTATAATTTTAATGTCTCAATTTAGTGTCTATATAAATTTATTTTTCATTACATTGTTTCAAGTACAACTCTTAGGGCGTTTCCGAAACAGTGACGTTATTTTGAACTTATTAAGTTTAATACGATTCAGGGTTTTTTTTAATCAAAAAATAACAATTCAAAGGACACAACAACGACATAAGAAGGAGGTACGTGGAATTTAAATCAGTTTCGTCTCAACGACATCCAATAAGTATTGAGTAACGAGGAGCGAGTTGTACAAGAAAATCGGAATTTCTCAATGAGCAATGACAAGCGAGAATTTCTTTGTATATGTGTTCCGTGTAAATAGGCGATGAGCCGCTTTGGTGATTTCAATACAAAATTTGTTCGTTAAACATATGTCTAGACGTAGACAAAGCTACTGAGCGAGTGTTTTATTTGACAATTTCAAGTCCGCTTGTTTATTTGCTTATTCATTTCGAGAGGAAATGTGTGAAACGAGTATCATTTGTTTCGTTTGTTCTCAGATACATCGTACCAATTAACTTGGCGTAGCTCACGCCTGTGTATTCATTTTCTAAATGCGATATCGGAATAATATGTAATTTGTATTCTGTGTATTTTATGTCTATTCTGCCGGTAGAGAATCATTACGTACTAATTACGCGATATTTTTGCAAACAGAACAAGTACGATTTAATATTGTACCGGCTCATGTACGTATGGTTTTTGGGAGTATCTCGGCTAGTTTCGATCTATCCGAGTTCCTTGAGTTAAGTCAGTATAAAATTTAATCATGTAGATGGACATTCATAAAACGTTTAATATTACGAACATGCTTGTTAAATTTTATGTAGAAGAAGGGGCTTTTCGACTTCATATATATAATTGAGCAAAAATGTCAGCTTCCTCAATTACAATACTTATGTCAGATTATACTGAGACACCTCCGTTTGCCCATATATGCATATGCACAAAATATCTGGATGAGTTTTTTTTTATCTACCTTTTTGTTTTTTTTTTATTTAATTATATGTATTTTATGCTTTTGTTAAACTTGTTTTTTCTTCTCCTCTGTAATTTGTATTTTTTTATTGTATGTTTTTGTGTAATTTGTGATTATTATTATTATTGTATTATGTAGAAATGGTGTTACAACTATTTTATATCCCATTGATTTGCGTATTCAGCCACTACTCGAAACGTGGAAATTTTGATCTTAACTTTGATGGTCTCATTGAAATGTTTCAATACATATAAAAGTGTAGTAGAATTATACATTTTGTATTATTTTATTAATAAAAAAGAGAGATAAAATTTTAACTTGGCCAAACGAAACGCTTATAAAACGCGTACTCGTACGTAATCCGTGCATATGATTAACATAGCGGGCGGAGCTGGGCGATGTTTTATTTAAATAAGGGCTAAATTTCCAATTTAAAAAAGGTAAAATGCCCTTATCGGGTCACGTCGCCGGTAAGATAGTGCGACCGCTATTCTGTCGGTCATAAGAATGCCGGCTGGCCGCCTATGACATTATTAAACTCAAGCGCATCTTTGCCGGAGTGACGCTAAAAAACTACGTGACCGAGTTGCACAATTGAAGTTTTCTTCCTGAAAAATCGTCTATACTGAAATTCAGCGTAGATCCAAGCGAATAAATAAAAAAGTGGCGTCCACACGGGCCACTTGCCGGTGTCCCGCATAAATTATGTTGATGGAACTTTTACTTGGAGTATTATTACCGCGTGCCTGCTAGCCGTTTCGTGGCATATCGGTTACAAATAATTTTCTAAGTTTGTTATTATCATAGTGCTGTGTACACATCATCGGGTTATGTATTGTCGTACCTGACGTATAACAACATTAAAACTATTTGTACCAGAAGCTAACTTGACTGTAATATTTTTGCAGAAATGAATATAAGAACTGAGGAAACTATTAAATGGCGTAAGTCGTACAAATTTGTTTTAAACAGCAGTTGTTTCTCTAAGGAGGTTGTAGAGTTAGCTATAAGACATGAAAAATTTCGACATAACCAATGGATTCCCGATTGCCTGATTTAAATTCAAGACAAATCATCAAAGTCATGGTATTTTATACAAAAAATACTTGGAAAAAATTTGGTACCTACAGTAATTTCATGTCAGAAGTAAAAACGGCTGTCGGTCCACGCAACGATTAACTTTTCACGGTTATTAAGTCCTTTTAACTGTAACGGAACAGAAGGAAGCTAAGGCGCATTAATTCAAGTGCAACACGAAAAATGCATTAGCGGAGCGGCTCGCTCGTTTGTCATTGTCCTGCAAAGTCTCTTTTGGGAGCGGTCGACCCATTGGCGCGATATTGAGTTCATATTATATATAAGTTCCAACTTACTTTTGATCATTATTTTGATGAAATTAAGGGCAACTGGTAACTGAATATATTTCGTATGAAACAATAGATTTTTTAACAACGAAATGTAGATTACGTCTCAGTACTTAAGCTTATAATACGTATATATTCGTTCGATGCGAATGTACCACTAGATTAGTATAACTTTGTTTTATTTGTATCAGAAATTAACGGGTATATTATGTATTCGAATTTTTATAAGATAAAATGTGTCTAGGTATAGACAGTAACTACTAACAGTATCGATAAAGAATTTTTATAAAATAATCTATCTGTTCCTTCACTCAAAATCGATACTTTGGCCACTTGATATACCATGAGCTAATATGATGCTGATAGCTAATGCAGGTGTCAGAAGTCTTGGAAACTTCATATCTTGCTAAATGCTCTGTCGAAATCCATGAAACCTCACCTCTATAATATTACCGATAATATTATTTATAATCGTGTAGAGTGAATAATAGGAAATATTTTAGGCAATTTAAGGGAAAGGTTGCGATCACAATTAAATATGTCGATAATTGAAAATTTTACATGTTTTATTGTCAAAGTCAACATAACATATTTAATAGCACAATATGTTCCAGACGATCAGGAGATCTATGTATACGATTTCGTTTATATGTATGTATTATGTGTCTAATTTAGCTTATCCTACGAGATACATATAATAAATAGTCTTATATTATTATTAGTTACCATTAAAATATGACGTGATACATACATTTCTTGAAAGAAAGAAAACGTTAGGATTTCTTAGAGAAGGCGCGCGAACGCGGGGAGGAACAGAAGTTTCGAATGAATAGTTTATAAAAATTTTTGATACAAACATTTTTAATTTCCATCTAGTATCTGAAGCTAAACAAATATTATGATTGAAACTTTCCAGTCTTCAATAAAAATTAGGAAAAAGTAAGCCGATTTTATTATTAAAATTGATAAAATGTAATATTTTCATTGTAAAGTTATCCAGGAATGTTGTTTTCAGATCATGAATGTTATATGAAAAAATAAACTATTTTGTATGTTTCAATATCACGTTTTAGACCTGAAATTAAAAAACTTCAGTTTAAATCCGGTTCCAAATAATGTATTATCTCTTCACATATTTGCAATCCGCTTATACCGTCCAACAAATCAATAACTTTTTAGAGTTCCAACTGTTAAAAAATATACGATTCAACGCAAACATATAATAAAATTAAAGTTCTTTTTTCAATTCTTTCCAGAACAAAATTATCTTATATTAGAGTCCATGAAAGAACTTTAAACTTAGCGTTTTTTATACACAAACTGTAACAGTAATACCTGGAGACCATAACTTTAAAACCAGTTTTACTTACCGATGAAAATAGAGATAAACAAACAGAATTCCTTTGGTAGAAACGATAGCAATAAACAACAGAACTTTTCATTTGCATTCCAACGAACTTTTGATCACTTGATATATACATATATTATTCAGACGACTATGACACCGGATCTTAATTTAACGAGATATTCCGGTATACATACACGATTAAATATGGACAAATATATTTATGTACAAAATCATAATGAGCCCGTCACAACGTGTCGTTTTAAAATCTCATCACGCGCACACACAAAAGTAACGAAATATCAGCGATGCAAATCAGGTCATTATATAAAATATTCCTGCGTTTCAATTATTATAATACCATCAGATTGAATTACAGAATTATTAAAATTGTATTGTACCAGCGACGCTTACTAAAATAGCTTTCAAATGATATTTGTAAAACAGTTTTGTTGCTTCTTATTATTCTGTACCAATGGCTTGTTTTTTTAACTACGAAAGTTCTGACGGTACGTTATTAAAATATATGTTAAAATAGTACATGTTATTGATACGAAAATTTGATCGCTATTTTTAAGCAAATAATAAAGTATTAAAAGGGAATGTTTTAAATTATTTTATTATCGGTTACACAATCACAAGACCCAAATGAGCATGAAGCAATTTTAACGAATGCTCGGATTTATTCAGATATACCAAAAGCTGTATGTTATGACCAACACTCCTCCTGTAACACAAAACATCGTAAACACCTGTGAAAAGTGTTACTAGAATGGGTTAGGTGATCAAATAATGCGTATGCTTGTACAGAATTATAACATCGCGAAGTGACGAGCAATACTTTTATCCTTTTCAAAAAACAGCCTGGTTTCTTTATTTTCAAATTTAGAAGACACGTAAGTATCGCAGGACAGTCAGCAACAAAGCGTACAGCTGTGGCGGCAGGTGGTGTGTGAGATACTGGTGCGCGTGCGACGCCGCCGGGCGTACACGTGTCGGCATGTTGCGGGCACGCTGCCAAGCCGCGCCCGATACCATAGGCTCCTCGGCAAAACCGTTCATGCTGAGTTCCAATCCTGTTAACGGTAAAAGTGATTTAAATCTTGACGAAAAAAATATATATATTAAAGCATATAGAAAAATTAGGACGTTTGATTATTATTATTATATTTTGCAACCATTTATTTTATTTATTTTATTTAACCATTTCAATTATTTATGTACAAAGAGACAGACTGTACGAACACGCGCAGTAAAAATATTTAAGTTAATTTGTTACTACGTCCCTAATATATTTCCTAAAAGGTAACGATAATGTAGCAAGGAAATTAATGAACCTGAATACTGAGTTGGGGTGCTTGGTTCGATTCGCACCCGGGACCGAAATGTGTCCGTGCTGGGTCTAGATGTAAAATATGTATCCATAAGCACATAATATATAGATTTCTAATTACCATGTTTATCGGCTGTTTGATTAGTCTAATAATTTTAGATCATATCTTATCTCCGAATATGTCAAGAATTTTACATTACTATTGTCAAACTAGGACTTAAATGAGTAAATATCTCCTGTCAACGTAAGTTACAATTTTATAATCTAGATTTGAGAACCTGGACCTTTGAGAATAAGTAAATAATAATAAAGTAAATAATTGGACTTGAATTCTACTAACAAGGCCTGCTAGTGTGAGTTACTGTTTTATAGTCTAGTAAGACAGCTTTTGAGAAAAAGTTTAAGGAATTATTTTTTCTATTATCTGTTAATAAGTAATGAGTGTTGCTGACATACACGGCAAGTTGTCCTATGTTTGTTTATTCCTATGTCATGGCAATTTTCAAAAATAATTAATTTATGGGACTGAAGCTTTCGTAAGTAAACTGTTAAAAGTTTACTGAAGAGTATAATATAATAGGTTTTATATGTATAATGTTCATATGCCAAAGACATTTACGTTTAATTATATTAAACTTTATTAAAATAACATAATTAGTCACTAGATAATTAAAGTTAAAAAAGCAGGGCGTAGGTATGAATTATTCTTACCTTTTTAACTTTAATTGCTGTTTAACAAATCGTAGATCAAAGGAAATCAAACTTTGTTTATGAAAGAAAAATACTAGACTAAAAACAAAACAACACAAAACAAAAAACATTATCGTCTTTATTTATGAGAGCTTATAAATGTCTATTAATGAATAATTATTTAGATGAGGTTAAATTTATTCAAGTCTTGTATAGTTTTAAATTATAGTTTAGTTTCGTTATGAGAAATGTAGAAAATGCAAACATAATCCATTTGTCTGCTTGTTTTGAAAGATATAAATATAATTGCACAAGAACACGAACGCTCTACTGTATTTATCGATACGTCAATATTTATGTAAATAAAGAACAATGCTTTTGAAAAAATATAGCTGTCTTGTTTCATATTTCTCTGAAACAATCATAAAGGATTTTTATCACGCAGTAGTTGAAATTACATCATCTATACTCAACAATTAGAACAATACATGAATTATGTCAATATTTATTGTAATAAAGAATTGTAATAAATAAAAAAACGTGTATTTTTGTAGGAATATACTAAGGATGTACATTATGCATATGCATAGCACGTACGCTAATCTACTTATGCGTACCACGAACGCCAATCTGCATATGCGTAGCACGTACGCTAATCTACATATGCGTCGTACGTACGCTAATCTACATATGCGTAGCACGTACGCCAATCTGCATATGCGTAGCACGTACGCTAATCTGCATAGGCGTAGCACGTACGCCAATCTACATATGCGTAGCACGTACGCTAATCTGCATATGCACGAAAGGCTTACAGTACTCATAATTATTACATTTTAAATCAATTATAGATTTATTGTCGAGTATTATAAACGTCTTTATACGTTTTTGTTCTACATAAAATGTTATAAACTCACTGTGTAAGCTAACTTGGCTCTCCATTTTCCCCAGAGCATTGACAGAAGCGCACACATAAGTCCCATAATCGCCTGGTGCCAACGATTTTATCGTCAAGTTCATCCATAAAGAGTACTCGTTCATCGCCGTTTCCGTGATACGAAATTTTGGATTTTCCAGCAGTTTGTCGCTAACGAGGGCTGTGAAAAAAATCTATGTTTGTAATGTTTCGTAAACGAAATCTATTTAAGGTGATTTAGAGCAACGTTGTTACAAAAATTTAAATTTTATCGTGAAATTTGTGTATATAACGCTATGTACATTATTATTAATAATTATAACAATTGATATATTAATATCCGTCTTATCTTTTACGTAAAACTTGATCTCAAATGGAATCAAGATGACCAATACCACTGACTCGAAAAAAATTTAAGTCGTAAAATATTTATCTATAGACGTATAGAAAATTAAGAATCAAAAAAATGCTGACGTTCTTTATTTTTATTTTACTTACAATCTTCTCTATACCAGGAGTTCATGGCCTTAGGGGAGGCTTCTATGTAGCATTGAAGTTCCACGTCACTACCAAGAGGTGCGCCAACCAGTTGATTCGTTACTTTCACTTGAGGAATGACTGCAAACAAAACGTTTATTGAGTCATAGTCCATAAATCGTACTCCTTAGAATGAAAGTAAGTTTAATAATGTAATTTAAATAACCTTTTAGCAAAAAGTTTTAAAGTATATAACTATATAATTAAACATTACAATATTTAGTGTTGGATTCGAGGACAACAAGCCTTAAGAATCCCGTTTCTAAGTGGTATTTTGCCCTTTTGTCATATTGAAAGGAAGAATAGACTGCCTTACATAAAATTAGTATTTTTTTCCAATTTATCCGAAGAAATAACATAATGATTAGATATAGTATTTTAATTACTATGCTTTATTGGCAATATTCAATAATAAAGGGTTTAATACCTCTAAGTTGCATGCAAATCGTTTGACTCACAGTAAAAGCACATCATTTAGATTAATGAATATCTTTCAAAGAAGTTCGTGCTTAACTGTACTTGCGATCATATCTCTTTAGAAAATTGACTGTTGAATGTTAAGGAGCTTTGAAGGTAGCAACACGAGCAAGTTTTGTTCAATAAAGATATCGTTTTACAAATAAGCGTACCGATGTGAGCTGTTATAATTAATAAGTCTTTACTGTGTTACTTTATGGCCAAAGGATGGCAATGTAAAAATACTATAAGTAGGTTTTAAGTTACAGTGGACTTGTACGTGGTATCGCCGGCTAACGGTGGGAGTATGCCGTTAGTTTCTATGCAATAATACGCTCCCATATCGTTCCAAATCACATGAGCCGTTATAAATAACTAGTACAAACTATGTTAGTTTATGATCGATGAATAGCAATGTCAAAATACCATATGTAGGTCTTAACTTACAGTGCACTTGCACGTGGTATCGGCGGCTAACGGTGGGGGGTATGCCGTTAGTGGCTATGCAATAATACGCTCCCATATCGTTCCGCTGCACGTGATTCAGCTCCAGACTCTCTCCGTTGTGACTGTCCACAACTGGAACAAAACAGATAAATTATGGACATGGCGGTTGTTAGTGCTGTGAGATTTAATATTGAGAAAATAAGATTCGCAATACTGTTGTGTACAATTAAAATATGATTTATTTAACCAGCGTTTCAACATAAAATTAAAATTTACACGCTTATAGTTGGAAACAGACAATTATAGCACAGAAGGTTTGCCATATGGGTGCCTCGTGGTTGAATTTTCGTTTAAGAAAACCATTATTTAGGCACAGCATTATATTCAGCGTTTAGAGCTTAAAATATATATGTACTAGGTATTTACATGTTTTTCTCTCAATGATTTCCGTTAATAAGTTATTAACATGTTCAATCCAACAGGATTCTGTTTTTTATTATTATGTAACGGACACGGACTCATTACATAACATTTACTTGTGTACTGAAGCACAATTATTTTTACTGTCAAAAAACTTCTCCAGCCACAGCACAGAAGTAAGTTGGGTTACTTTACAGTTACATAGAAAAAAGCTTATGTAAGTATATGAGCAAATTGATATTCATGCAGCAGATCCTGCGTCCCACTTTGTAACGGCAGTAGTAAAATTGAAAACCTATGAATGTCGCCCAAGAGGAAAAAAGGGTTCAGATGGGATTAGGGTTTAACAGGTCGTTCTACGATGTTTAGAGAGCCGTATAATGTGAATTAAGCAACTAAAGTCAAAGTACATCTGGTGTATGGTGAAAATGATTACTGTTTGTTTTAGACATTTCCACTCACGACCATCTGATCCCAAGGTAACCAACAAGAGAGCTATGGTACCAGGCGGTTGATGAACAACACATATGTATACATACGTGTAATTACACACTTACATAGACATTTTTCCATCAAGATCCAGAACAATACTTGTGTTAATTACCCCAATATTTATTTTGGGTGGATATCTGAGTGGGTAGCCCACGATCTCCGGCATAAGAGTCGGGTTCACTAACCACCGTACTAACGGGCCAGTCAAGTTTCTAAAACGTGAAGAGCGTATTCAAAGTTTTTAAGATATTTAATTATGTAATGATTAGGTATTCATAACCAGACCAGTGCGTAGATACATATATGAAAGCTCATGTGGAAAATATGTATTTACTCAAATAATATATTTTTGCTTCACTGTGCATATCATAGCCCCTAACACTTTATATTTTTTGCTCTGTATTAAAATTCTCGGCAGCGTTCGAAATGTGGATGTACATAATATGTATGTGCTTTGTACATGTGTCTACATATATATACATGTAATGTCATATATATGTCATATATACATGTCATATGTACATGTCACATATACATGTCACATATACATGTTATATATACACGTCATATATACATGTCATATATACATGTCATATATACATGTCATACATACACGTCATATATACATGTCATACATACATGTCATATATACATGTCATATATACATGTCATACATACATGTCATATATACATGTCATATATACATGTCTATATATAGCGAGAAACGAATCGGTGTATGAGCTAAATGCGTACCGTAAAGCGTGTTTTAAAGTAAGCTTAAAAGACAAAAATTCCAAATCATTACACTTTCTCAACGTTATTAATCTTCGTATTTATATTTTATGGAGTACTGATTTCTAAATATTTATTTATTTTTTTATTAATGAGTGACGATATAAGTAAAGTGGCTGGCAGTGGTTGTATGCGAATAGCTTAAGGTCGAGCTCAGTGGCATGCCATTGGAGAGGCCTATATCTAGCAGTGGACGGGAGCAGGTTGATGATGATGATAGGATGATGATTGTATTCGCGTGCAAAGGAGTAGAAATAGTACTCATAGCTCGTTGAAATGCAGCAACAAATTATCGTTTATCTGTTACTTGCCGCCCGCTTCAGGTAGATCACATAAAAAGTTTAGTCAAAGACCCTCATGTAACAAACCCTTACGTAAGGGAATATCTTTAAATCTTTACAGGCGATATTATGTTACAGTCGTCTGGGACGCTTCGCGTTTTAATATCAAGTTTACCGTATAAAAATAGGGTCAGGCTCCACATGCCGAGGACCGACTTTAAATATTCAAGTTAACTGGTACATTCTGAAAATGTCACAGAAATAAAACATTCCTGAATTTTCAATGTGGTTAATGGAGGCTTACTTTTCGGATCATCGTCGATACAACGGAATGCACTTAACAAAACCAAAACAGTAAAATAAACCCACATTAGGAGTACCAAACCCACAACGTGTCTCACTTTGATAAATGTATTTCTATTCGAAATTAACGGTTGACTGAATGGCGTCTTTAAGACAATAATGGGGTTTTGGTACACAATAACGTTTATAAATAATTTTTGTCTCAAGTTTTTTGTATTAGTTTTAAAAACTTTAATTTATAAATGCGCTCTCACTTTTTTGGCTGCTCATTGCGCGTAGTGCTATTATTTTTTCACAGCGACCAACAGAGCTATCCATACCTCACCGTACTTGTCTAGAACTAAGCAGCCAGCTAACGTTCCAATGGCGTTTGGAAGTTCAGTCCTTTGGAATTTGTAGTCGCTGGAGCGCGAAAAAATATTCGTACGTTGCTCGGGTAAAGATGGAATGAAGCGTCGACGTCGAGTGCGGCGTTCCTCGTTCTACGGAAATATCGTCCATTCTGGAATCGCTTTCGAGTATAAAATCTTTTATTATGCGAACACGGTTCATTTAACGCGGCATTAAGTGAATTTGTCGAACAACGTACTTTAAAGAATGAACGGGTAAAAGAGCTATGAAATGATGAAAGGGAGCAAAATTACGAGATTTCACGACGAGTGGTTTTGTATTGAAATTCATTTCCATAATTTTATAGGTACGCCTGTCCAAGAAATGTGACAGTTCGACGACCTTTGAAACTAAAATATTCAATTATATTATTTCACTAAGCGCGGGTTTGAATAGACTTGAATCATGGTTTAGAAATCATTTTTCAATTGTACATACATTAAATTTCTTACTGTTGACTTACATTTATGTTTATATGTTGGTATGTCAAACAATAATAGGCATCGCGATTACTTAACAAATGAGTATTATAAAGCCACACAGTCAGCGTGCGAGACTACGGCCTTATGTATACTCATTCTGAGAGAAGACCTGTATCCAACCGTAGAACGCTAAAAAGCTTGGTGATTATGATGGCTTCTAATTTTTAGGACACCCGCCTTCTAGAAGATTAAAATCGTCCTATAATTTGTCATTGGTTCCTTCCTTGCAAAGTTTCTTTTTTAAAACGTGTTACAATCGTTAACCGCTAAACATCACATTTATTGGACATTAAAAAAAAAATTATTCACTATATCACGTGGTTTGCAGACGTAAGAAAAATGGAACATTCAACTAAAAAACGAACGAAGCTTAAGAAAAATAACAAGATTGCGATTGCCAGCTCATGCGGAATAGGCAAATGGGACTGTTTAATAGAAAATCTATCTATTTATAACTACTTCGTTGAGTGAGTAGATGCCAGAGAGCGATTACTTAAAGAGAATTACCATGAACTATGAAAATGTTGCTATGTGGAACAATACTTTGGTTGTTTTAATAATGTTAATTACTAGAACATTGGTAGTGTTACTTATTTAGAAACCTCCATACAGAAAGGTAACACAAAATTTTAAGTGATGAATGAACGAAGAATCGATAAAATGAACAAACTATTTATCGAACGAAGGAGCGAACGAATAAACATGTAAATAAACAAAGTTACATTTGGAACGTAAGTATACAGTTATTTTTATTGTTAGTACGTAAATTAAACCTACAGATTTATAAATATTGATGGACAGTTAATAATATATAAATATTCTAATACAATATAAGTCAATAAAAAACTCTCCTGCTTAAATTGTCATCAATTAAAATATTTTGTTTATGCCATTTGTCTATTAGCAATGAACGCATATACTGAGCCGGAACATGTTTTAAACTGTCCAATAAAATCTATTTATTTGTTTTTATGAAGCCAAGGCACGAAATAGGACGTTCATAGTCTCAACACCTGAAACTTTGACACTTGCAATAGTTAATAGTAGCTGAAGGCGTATAGAGTTTCATGCGATAATTGAGCTGTAATAAAACTTTGAACTTGCTACGGTAGTTCCATTTTTACAATGTCTTTTAGTGTATTTTTCTTATTTAATAAAAAAATTTAAATATTTTACAATCGTAAGTCTGTGTGCCGGTAAGGAGGACGCGGTAGGCGAATGCGCCAATACGTAAGTAATAATGCTTTGTCCACCTTACAAAATACTGATTTTGATTTATTTTAATGTACTTTGGAAAATTTTATTTGTTTTTAAAATTATCTCTTACAGGTTTGGTTCTCGCGTATGTATGACCAGTAGTGTATTGAAATAGGTTGTTGGTGATGATAATTACAGGTTTTTAACTTAGTTTTCATATCTATTTGACATGTGTATTCTCCGAAGTATAGTTCGTAATAAGTAATACATGTATAGACTTACATCTTATACTAAATGAACGTTTTACTCCAATTTACGGAACACATATAGACAGTCGTCGGCTGGAAAACCCTTGAGATTAAAGGACGGAGTTCTATTCAATCTTCAATCACACAGCAGGCGCACGTATAGTTTACATTTTTTTCCCGAATTAATTTACATTTGGTGCGTGTGCTGCCATAAGATCCCACTCCTTTGTTAGAATTCATCTGTTACTGACATTTTAATCCGAAAAAAGAGGCCCTCTCCGCCGACTATAAACTCGTACGTGACCGAAATAAGAGAACATAGCCTAATTCGGAGCTTTCTTCGAGATACTAGGTAAATAATTTCAAAGGAAATACGTCCCCGCTTCGATTTAAGGTTTCCTACCGATCGATAAATTGTTTGCTTCTTAACTCAAGTCCATAAGTTAATCCGTCGAGCGACGAACTATTTCTGCGTCCCTCGGTTTCTGTTTTAATTTACTTCTTTACGGCTCTTTTACATTCGCCTGAAGTCCGAACAAAAAGTAATTAAAGTCGCTTTCTGTTGCTATAGTAAATGAACCGAAACGTCTTACTGAAGGATTCTTTAAATACGTACTTTTTAATCGTTGTACCTAGTATCTCACGTTTCTTTAATGTTAATGTAATAATACCCTAAATTTCTTACATTATCTCTCGTTTCCACTGCATCGTACAACACAGATCTAGATTCGCTGAAACTAGTTATTTTTTATCAAAAGTTTATTTTTCTCATTCAATCATATGTTTTGAGACCGTCCCACATGCAATCAGTTATGTCGCCCGCCCTGAAGGCGAGCGCTGTCGCAACTGCTTACCCCGTCACATCGTTTGCGATGTCCCAAAACGTTCCAGATATAAACGCTTCGAAAAATGAATGCAGATTCCTTTATTCACGATGATAAATGAACAATATAACGTTGCACGTGTCACTTTTTAACCGCGTGGCCTGAGGGTCGTGTCTGAACACAAATTGGGGTCATTCGAAAGACTCATGTCTGAGGTTTATTTAAATAACAACGTAATTACCTTTGTTTATATTTTTATTTTGTTTTCACACTAATACAGCAAATACGCAATAACGCAATGATCAGAATGAGATTAATTCAGTAATTCAAACGTAAATATTATTGGATTGATTTTTTTATAACAAATATTATCTAAACTTAATAATTTTTTTTAAACGCTACAATATGGAGATAACAACTGATAAAAAGCTGTAACTTTTTAATGCTGTAACTAATTAAATTTTGTATGAGTCTTCACGTGAACTGACTGAGGGACTGTTTATTGACTACGTACTAAATGACTAAAAACGGATAAACTGTCTAAATGTATTTAGCGTAGCTGATTATTAACTTCGATGTAAAATACTAAAACGGATAAATTATTTAAATATCTTAAGCGGTATCCTAGATATAGAAAAATAATAAGGAAGCGATTCTGAGTTACACATAGCGTAAAAGGCAGCGGTGGATACCGTAATCCAGTGTTATTGGCGAGTCGGAATAAGATTTCCCGTCACGTCTGCCATCGCGTGCGTTGTAAGTTGCTATTGACGAAATCTCTCAATTAGAAAGAGATTGTTGGCGGTTGGCTCCGGGAAAAGTAGGAAACGTTTAGATTGCAAGATATTGTTGCCATTATAAATCTATCAAAAACGTTGCCTTGGGAAATAGAATAAAAAAAAAACGTTGTTCACGCCTGTAATCTCCGAAGGGGTAGACAGAGGAGTGTAGTACACTCCCACGTTTCACCAGTTACGTTTTAATTCCCATGGAACAGATGGTGAGCCTGTTGCCATCACAGGGCACGGATCCAGACTCCGAGCCACTATTAGAAATTCTAAATTAGAAAAATCCAATAGTACCCGATCCGGGATTTGAAGCCAGGACCTCCCGATCAGCAGTCGTCCTTGCAACCTCGACCAACGTGGCAGTTAAAGAAACAAGAAATAGAATATTTTATAGAATACTTCGTTTTGTTTTGTTTATCTGAATACGAGTAGAAGGTTTCCGTGGTGTTGCTTCAAGGTAAATCTGTTAACTTAGTCATTAGTTAATAACCGATTTTCAATCAATCTTGCTGGTCGATCAATCGGTATGGAAAAAATACTTCAACATTATCATTTTTCAGCATTATTAACGTATTAATAACGCGTTGCCAAAAGTTTTTCAAATAAGTTTAAACATCTTTATGTTTTTTCGTTCAAATATACAAAATATCTGTGCTTTCGTAATAATCAACTTGATGAAGTTCCAACATACTTACATATACCTATATATTCCTATTTGTAATATATACTTAGGTATAATACATACCTATAATAATAATAATAATAAGCGATCCATTTGTCATTGCATTGTTGGAATATGGGTCTCCTCTCATAATGAAAGGGGTAAGGTCAAAGTCTGCCACGCTGGCCAAGTGCGGGTTGGCACACTTCACACACCTTAAATTTTTTTGTTATATAAATTTTACGGTGAGAAGATTTTCTCACGAAGTTTTCCTTCACCGTTAGCAACTGATATTTAAATTTAAAGCGCACTTTCGTAAAGAGGTGCGCGCCATGGATTTGAACCCAGCACCCCCGAAGTGAGAGGCTGACTTTCTTAACCACTAGGCTATCAATGCCTTATATAACATTTCCTACGTAAGTTCTAGTGTACGTACATAAGTCGCTTTAAGATATTTCTCTAAGTAATACGTTATATGGTATGAAATATGTATTCTGTGCACGCTAGGTTTTGTAATACCGCGGGAAGGTAGACTTAAGCGCGTTGATCGACTGCGTCGTTCGGATTACAAGTCGCCCGCTAAGTTGTTCTAATATGTCAGGCCTCATGTTTGTAATGGTTCACTGAGATTTACACAAACATCTTAAAACATTTTGGCCTTCATAAAATCATCACATACAAAAGAAACAAGATTTGTTACTAAACTATATGTCACTAAATTTGATGTCTTCAGATCATTATTTTCAATGTTTATTAGATATTAGAGAACAATCTATTAAAAAACTATTTTAAGGACATCACGCTGTGATCACCAAGAGTAAATATAATATAAAATAGCTGTGCCCGCGACTTCGTACGCGTAGATTACGTAAGTTTTGAAAAAATAAGTTGACATTACTTCTTTATTTTTTAACTGATTTAAATTAAAAAAAAAACACTGAATGTTAAGTGAGGCCTATCACAATATAATCCCGAAAATTGCATTCAAATCGGATAAGCCACTTCCGAGATTAGCGTGCACCAACATACAGACATACAGACAGACAGACAAAATGAAAAAAAAAAGTTTTGGATTCTCTTGCGTATATAAAGGCACCTCATTGTGAATTTTTAAATATATTTGTCATGTACAGACAATGATCAGTTACAGTTTTTTAATGTGTATAGATAAAGTTTATTATTATTATTCCCGGCGATGCTGGAAGAGACCTTACTAGGTGATAAGAAGCGCAATTGAGCATAGTATCTTTTGTATATATATCTGTATACGAGTATATTTTCATTGTGTACATATATGTTAATTACATAAAATAAATAAATACCGGTTTATGTCGCTGGCTAAGTACAAAAATACAATTAAGTTTAACCATAATAATATTTTGGGGTGTAATTTATTAGAAAAAGCCTACTTTTGCTACAAAAACAACTTAAGATATAATTATACTTCCACCCAAAAAAGGCTTTTTAAAGGAAATTTGAATATCCGAGCCCACCAATTAACCGAAGTGGAACCCCTTAACTGTTATCTAGTTTAGGTGCAAAGAAAACATTTTAATTATAAACGTGAGTGCGATATTTATGGAACTGCAAGTAATTACTGCACAAAATTTAGTGCCCGTTTTAAAACTGCGAACGTTAACGAAAATGTTTCATCGAGTTTTTGCTGTTGCGAATTTATTTTTGTGTTCAGTAGCAAATTGGATAATAAAGTGATATTAACCTGAAATTTATCGATGAACTAACGATGTCATTTTCGTTTCACAAAAAGCATTTGTTCAGTTTGGACACGTGCCTTAACTTACCGGTTACAAAGGTGAGCTCTGGGTCAGAGTTACCGCTGGTTTTTGGTTACAATGTTAGGGTTGGTTACATTGATATAAATAAAGTTACATATTTCGTAGCTATAAATTCGCGTTTGGTGTCAATCTCATCTGATAATTCTGTTACAATCGACATAAAGCTTCAATATCAAAGTATTGTGATTTGTTGTCTTATCATAATAACATGTCCATAGAAGTGGCAGTGGGCTGGTCACATCTGTCGCAGAAGCGATAACCGTTGGAGTAGACGTGTTCTGGAGTGGAGACTGCGTCTTGGCAAACGTAGC